>OX235276.1:87418981-87476776 GCA_944472155.2 Trichobilharzia szidati | reverse complement strand
ATAGGTTAGATCAGCTTGGAAAAGGGCTAGTTAGTAGTGGTCAAACCAAAACATGTCTTCATCAGTCAGTGAAACCCATAACAGTTATTTTAGGTCAGCCAGCTACTTAGGGTGGTGTAGACTTCCTGCTTGGGGTCTTTAGGATCCTAAGAAGCAATGATCGATGCAATTGGTGATATGCCTCAAAATTGTTCTCAAGGGATCTGATGGAATCATTCTCTGTGATCTCCCCCATACATTAAACCCTAGGGCTTTTCCATGGTATTCTTTGTTTGTTACATGGAGTGTGGCAACTCTGACTGCTAGACTTCTGTGGAAAGTTCTATGTAGAAACTCAGTTATTAAGTCAGATCTACTTCTTAGTCGCTGAGTTCCAAACTAGGGTCAGACAGCTGTGCAGTACTTTGTCTTTTTAACTGATTCTGTTCGATACCCACTTCATATTGGAAACCATCTTTTTCTATTGATTTACTGTCGCATTTTAATATATTGCGTCGATACTATTGTGCAAATAGTTTCATTTTTAGGTTGAATATCCTATTCCTCTAGGGTTCTGATGATTACACTATAAAAATCTGGTCCATCAAAGGTTCGAGAAGTGCATCAGCCTGTACTTTACGGCACACTCTTCGAGGTCATGTTGCAGAAATAATTGAGCTTGCCATATCTGCAGATAATCACTTACTAGCCTCAATCGATTCAAATTGTTGTTTAGTCGTATGGTGCTTACAAACTGGTCAACCAGTAGTATCTGTACGCGGTTCACGTAATAACCGGGTGTTATCTGGTCTTGGTTTTCTTACTGTACCAAAAGTGGTGCTTTCTAAAGATGAAGGTAAGAAGTTACCTACTTTGATTCTTATTCCCGAAATTAATTCAACCATATCTGTTTCGTTAATTATATTCTGCTTTATTTCTACCAATAGTGATAGTTCTTCATTTTTTAATGTGTTTGTATTTTCCATTAGGAAGTTACTCATTTTATTCTAACTTTTTTATTATATTCGCCATTACGTCTGTAGTCGCAGATGTTTTTTTTAGTAGCAATATGTGGTATCACCCCAGTTCATCAGAAAGTATGTGGAGAATGCTACATGTTAAGCTGTAAATTTTATCTGCTAAATATTGTTATACTCTTAATAGTGTTTTTGAAGGAATAGCAATGTTTCAGTGTTGAAGAAAGAAATACTTCGCAAACATTGCAGTAGAAATTCCATAGTTTGTACTTGTGTGTGTATAAAGCTAGTGCTAGCCACGGTTATAGTTACAGATTCTAGACGACGTGATTTGATATCAAATTGCTACCCTAAGAACACCACATTACCTTACTGATAACCTTTGTTGATATTTTATTCTTAGTCGTCGGTAAACCTCTTCATTTTAAAGCATAATCCAGTCCACCACAATTAAGTGATATTTTGCTTAGCGTAGATAAGAGCATAACTCCGTGCCAGTTCTTGCAGAGGCCTAAGTCACCCTTCTTTGGTAGTTTGACAAGGTAGCCTTTCTTCCAATCAATACGTACTTTTCCTTGCCTCCAGACGTTTTTCAATAGTTGCGTAAGGATATCTGCTACGTTCTCATAGAACTGTTTTCAGTGCTTCAGGAGGGATTTCGTTCAGTCCTGCTGCCCTCCCAGTCTTCAGTAGCTTGATTGCATTCAAGATTTCCGCATTTTCGGAGGACTGGTGTCAGCTGGCAGTTCTCTGCCTGCTAGTGGTGGTATTTCTGGACGAGTTGCGGGAGTCCTTTGATTGGTTTCATTTGTATTGATCTCTTCCCGGACAGAGACCTGGTTATCTTATATAATGTTCTGAGGTCTCTTTTATCTGTGGCCTTTTCTGCTTCATTTGCAAGTATCGTAGAATTGTCTTTTGTCTCTCATAGCACTCTTCTTCACTTCTTTTTTCAACGCGATGTACATTGAACTCAGTTCCTTCTTGTGTTGTCCCTCTTTGCATTGGTTCATCTATTTCACCATCTTCGCTTCTATTAGCCTCCAGATATCTGCAGGGAGCTATTCTTTGTCTTGCCTATCTTTCTTCCTAAAACGACTGTAGACGCTTCCTTGAACATCACCTTGACAGAGCTCCAGTTTTATCCCATATAGTTTTCCTTAATAGTGCTATGTAGTGTCTCCGACTTTGCTCTGATGGCTGCAATAGAGGTATCTTTTGTAGTTTCATCTTCCAGTTTCTGAGTGTTGAACTTGAATTGTGGTCTGTTTCCAATTGCTTTGAAGGCTTTCAGCTTGACATTGAAGGTTCGTTGAACTAGGTGATGGTCTGAGATCACATCTGCTTCCCTTCTAGACGTAGTGTCTAGCAGACTGTCTCCACTTTCTTGAGCAACATTGAGATGAAGTCTGTTTAGTTTTCGGTGGGTCCGTCATGTGAAATCCATTTCGCTCTGTGTATATCCTTGTGCTTGTGCACGCTGCCTCCAATCACCAAATCATTGAAGGCTCAGAAGTCTGCGAAGAGTTCTACATTCTCATTCATTTCACTGAGAGCTTGTTGGCCCATGATGAATTCTCTTCACGCATTGTCTGCTCCCATTTCGGCTTGCATTCATATCGTCCATAGAGGTTTTGATGTTGTCATTTGAGATGTTGTCCATTACTGCTTGTCGTTATCTACAGAAATCTTCCCTCTTCTCTTGTTCCACGTTGTTTGTAGCACTGTGCGTAGCATTGGATAATTGTAAGCTTCCTTCCTTTTGAGTCGAATGTTGCTGTCATCATTATGGAAGAGATTGGTTCCCATTGCATAATAGCCTTGGATACTGTTGATGACATCATGATAGCCTCTTCTTCAGTGTGCTCGTGTTTTTCGCCTGGGTGACTGGAGTAAATTTTTTACTCTCCAGTTAAAAGTTTGGAGAGTCCAGTTCCATTCCGCTTACTGTCATAAATTTCTAGCACTCCTATACCGTATCTCCTATTTCCTAATTTCTTTGGCAACCTGACCATCTTTCTTAGCTTCATGCATTGTACGAGCATTCCAAGTTCCAGTGTTTATTTTTGCTTTCATCGAAAGAGGACACATCAGCTGACTGGCCTCCCTGGGTTTCACCAGTTCACATCATTTTGTCTCTCCGATTCCAGCAAAGAATAAGTTTCCTTCTTGTAATTTAGTTGTGTTTTGAAGTGTTCATAGCGATTGGATTGATTTTCCGGAGTAGAGTAGTTAACCCCACGCCCAACCTTACATCTTTCCCCGTTCTTAAACTCTGGGAATGTAGACTACCGAACTAATAAACCGGATGAGGTTAAGACTGAAATTAGCTACTGTTTCAATAAGAATGTTTCATTTTGATTGGAATGTTAGGGTGAAATAAGATATGCCGTTTTTGTAGGTGCTTTTACCGCTTCGCTTATTATGGAAGTTAACCATCGAACCTGTCAGATGAGGAAAGCTCAACACGAATGCAAAAACCCTTGTAATATTTATAAAACTAGCACCATCTTTGGTGTAGTGTGGATGTCATGCATGAAACTACCTATCGAGGGGCAAGTGTTATCAGCTCAGTCTTTCGTTCTGTTCGCTTTGTGAAGAGATAACACGTGGTCGTTAAAGTGTGGGAGACTTCAATGGAATACAATTTTTTAATCATATTTACACTTACATGTCAGATAAGACGTATCAATACAGCACTGTGATGTTAGAGTTAGTTAAGGAAGACTGGCCGATTCATGTGGTTATAAATCTCTTTCGATTGAGATGGTCGTTGCACGTTGCTCATAGTCTTCTTAAGAAAGACGTCAGCTGATGTAAGAATAAATTGACAGTAAGTTTTGGTTATCCAAATGAACCTGTGGTATCAATTCATAAAGTATAACGCTACTCAGTATTCATATGTTTTGTTTCCTATCATCCATATTTGTCCAAGATAGTTTTTATTCTTTCTTTTTTTCTGTTGTTGTAATTGACATTGTGGCATTTAAAATGAAATACTTCTTACAGGAAAAATACTAGCCGATGTCATTGGCGGGTGCCAGTCGCGCTATACCGTGAATTGGCAGAAGTTGGAATTCATGGTCAGGCTATTGGATTGGGTCCCAGTGGCTTAATGCTCTACGAGCTCTCCTTGTAGCCGAAAGGTCCTGGGGTCCGAACCCTGGAGTAGCAGTGTGTACGTACTGATGAAAAGTTCGAAACTAGGACGATAGGAACAGCTGTCCAGTACTCCATGATTGGTTTTCCAATGGTTCTCTAATCGATATCAGCTCATGATGAAATCCTATAGCCAAGTCGAATCGATGCAAACCATCACCTGAGGTACTTCTCTTTAAGATTCTCTTTTTAAAAGGTATGGTCGGTGTAGCATTACTAGTAGTCCTCATATGTACAGTACAGTACTGGCCAACTAAGTATGTGGTCCGGCGTTCGATCCCCCGCCGATGCACTCCTAGACCTCGTTAAGCTGGTTAGTAAGGTAGGTAAAGAGGGAAGGTTTGGCAAATGACTGGTATTCCCACGCCGTTAAAGTAAAACCATTGCTGCCGAAACTTCAAAGCTGAAGCTTAAAGTCCTATGTTTCACTCGGAACGTGATGGAATAAAGGCAAATGTGGTAAAATAGGATAAATCATAATTAGTTTTTGAGATAGCCGTCAGTCAAAGGCGCAAGACTTTTCATTGATTGTATTCAGTTCGAGAGGTTTGTCGTCACTTTATTACTTTATTCCTTTTTTTGTAGTTTTATCTGATTCCGGTGAGCGTAAGCATCCTTCTGGTATGCTTATAGTATCATCGTTTGGTGGCTTTCTGCACATAATACCATATATTCACACTGTTCGCTGTAATTATCATTATCGTCATTATCATTCTGGTGATGAGTTTGGTAGTGCAACGAACAGTACTGAAAACAGATGGATATGTTGTACTGTTGAATTACTTCCAGCAATTCGTTTCACAACAGCGTCTGAAGGTACTCCAAATGTATTTTGGCCATCCATTGCGTGTATTGACATTAGTCCCGGTAAGCTCTTTTTGTGACAAAAAATATCTTTTTTTTCCGTATACACACTTGGTATTTCCAGAGAGAAAATCGGATAGTCTGTTTTTTGAGATAACCGGCCTAAATGTTATGAGGATTTCGGTACTTAAATTTCAAGTGAAACGTTGTTATCTTCACATGAAACAACCCATTATATGACTGTGACTGCGTTTTGTATGTGTAAACAAACTTACACTATGACGATGGCTGCGCTTGGTCTAATTGCTGTCCAATGAACCTTTCTGGCATTGTATGACCTTCGGGAACTAATGTCAGTTACAGCCAGTTTAGCTCATTGCGATGTGCAAGCACGAGAGAGTTGCATTTAACTCACACTCATTGGACTCACTGGACTACTTCGTAGGTTCCCCACCTTGGTAGGTGGTTTCTCCTCATCCCACCAGCTTGACATTTCGTGTCTGTTTTCTACAGGTCAATTTGAATCATTTGTGTGATCGTGGAAAAGGGGGTAAGGGAGAAGGAGCTAAACACCGTCTCAAAGTCCTCCGTGTTAACATCTAACGTATCACAAAGCCAGCTATCTCCTGTCTCTTCCGTCGTGTTGGTGGTGGTGTAACACTCATCTTTGGTGTGATTTATGGATAGATTAGTGGTGTTTTCAAAGTGTTCTTGGAGAGTGGTATCTGTGACGCTGTGACATACACTGAGCATGTGGAGAGGAGAACTGTCATCTCTTTGGACGTTGTCTATGCTTTAAAATGCCTTGCTCGTACTGATTCGGGTTTTGTTGTCCACTTTTCCCACAGTTATTCGACTGAGAGATCACTTTTGAGACTAGTGAGTAGTTTGGGCACGACGAGAAAGTAACTAGGCTGGAACTATACTCTGCCAAAGTGCCCAAGTTCTATTCTTATATATCCGAGACCTAAGTGTTATTGAAATTATTTCCATAAGTATAAATCACATTAAGTCCAGTTGCTGTAACTGAACTAAATTCTTTCTAAAGTTAAATGTGTTGTGTGCCTGCGGCCTGGTTATCATATCAGATGTGCTCCTCTTTGATATTTTTTTTGAAATTTCTTTTGCTACTACTCTAGGTGGACTTTTAGTGGCAGCTGGTTGTTCAGATCAGAATATCCGTTTGTATCAATTCACGAATCCATTGAAACCAGAACCAGCTGGTATACTGGCTGCTCATGAGGTAAGTTCAATGTACTAATTGCTGAAACAGAGAAAAAAAGAAGCTACATTACTGGTTGATGTGAGTGGTATCCAACTCACTACTCATAGGAATCAATCAGTAGTATATATTTTTACGCAAAAATATAGTTCACTTTCTTGATTACCATATTGGGGTATGAAGTAGAACACATACATTGTGATCTGAATTGATATTGTCTCTAAAGGGAACTGGGGTAAAACTTTCACCCTTTCGAACTGTGTACATTTCAAAGTGGCTACACTAATTAGCAAATTGTTATTGCCATGATCTACACAATAGACTTACATTAATGGATCTCGGATATTAGCATTTCTGTTTCAGTCTATCTTCTGAGGTTTATAACAAATCAAATTTTTATGATGAGATATCCAACAATAATTGTCGCTAATCGATAGATATGTGTAGTCTCACTGGGGATCGCGTAGTTACTGTAACACAAGTGCAGGGTGGTGGTTGCACTCTTACTATTCTGACAGAAAGTAGTACATTGTTTGCAATTGGAAGTCTTTTACTGCTTCACTTACTCTAGCTAGTGCTCCACAAGGTGATGTTCTTTCTCTTTTTCTGTTATCTTTCTTCTTAAATAACTTGCTGCATTCTGCCGAAAGCAATTTTGTTAAGTGTGATGATGATTTGACTGCTTCTATGGTTGTTACTCCTCCATCCAGACTGTTTCGAATGAATAGCTTTTTTTATGAGAAATTAGTCAGTGGTCCCTTTCGAATAGTCTTAAGCTAAATCCCTCCAAATGTCAGTCAGGTGGTTAATTTCACTTTCAAAGTCAAGTGCATTCGTATGGTTGTAGTATCATAGGGGGGGCACTGAAGTAGAAACTGAGTTGATACCTAAATACCTTTTGTTTGACATTGTATGTTAGGAAGTTAAGACGATCTGGTGTCACACAGTCTCTACTTTTACAGTTCGTTAATTCTTGTATTCTACAGATATGGGAAAAGTTTGTCTGCATTCTTTCTCGTGTCGGGTGGAATATTGAAGTTGGGCGTCAGTTGTGTTAGGTAAGGAGGGGAAATCAACCGACGAGGTTGTGAAACAGCTGCATCGATTTAGATGGTTAGGACATGTGTTACGTATGCTGTATGCCTAGTCATCGCCTTCCTCGACGGACAATGTTAGCTGACATAGATTAGATCAGGCTGGAAAAGGGCTAGTTAGTAGTGGTCAAACCAAAACATGGTTTCATCAGTCAATGAAATCCACAACAGTTCGTTTAAGCCAGTCACTTCAGGAGGTGTAGACTTCTTGACTGACTGGTTGGGGTCTTCGGAAAGGTGAAAACCAATGTAGGCTGGAGACACTTGGTGATATATGGCTGATAATCATTGTTGTCAATGGCTGGCGCAGAGGCATACACTCCTCGTGATTTATAATATCCAATAAGACTATATGATTCTTCGATATTTCTATTCTTTTTGCCTCATATGTCTGTTTATTATCTCTCTTTCTTTTAAATCTCTGTCCACTGTCTTATCTTGATTTGTGTGCTACATGGAGGGATAGTGGCCACTTGAGCTGCTGCACATCAGTGCAAAGTTCTATGTCGAAACCAGTCAGTCAGTTATTGATTAATTAACCGGGATTTTTCTCAACCTATTATGAATCTGTAATGACAGTCGACTTAAAGTGAAAAAAACAGTCTACTTACTTTTACTTTACTTCGGCTATCTCCTACGGGAGGATGAGCCGGCTTTATGAACATCTCGAATCATCGCTGCCCAGGAGAGTCGTTTGTAAGTGAGTTTATGAAGTTTCATGGGAATTTGGTACGAGTGATGTTCCCAAAATCGCTCGGCCTTTTGTTTGAGAGTGCAGCTCTAGCCTTTACACAACCGTGTGACCTACAAGGCAGTAGGAGTGGAGTAGGGAGTCCACTATCCATTGGCATCCGGTGACCGGAGTTCGGTTCATACGCCTTTTTGAATGGGGCCAGACATCCAAGACATCCAGCAAGCCCTTTGTCCATACGTCTGCCGGTGAGCTCCAGTCAGCTTCATACGCCAGTCGTTGGAGGTTTGGAATCAGGGTTTAGCCATCTCCCCTAGACTGTCATCCAATGGACAGTCAACCCGGTGAAGAGCGCCAGGCATCCGCTCTCGCCCTCTCACATGGGTGAATAACACCTCCGCCACGTGAAGGCAGTGAGTAGGACTTCCTCAGGAGAGGCTATGTAAGACGCTCGGTCATATGGGAGCATTTGAAGAGGTGTGCGGAGGGGTGGCCGACCTGCAGCGCAAGGCACCCACCCCCAACCATCCTGAGGCTTTGGAGGCAAAACAGTCGGTCATTAATGTCTAACTTATTTCATTTATTTACTTATTTCATTATATAATATTTGTTGTAGGAAAGTGTCAACAGTGTAGCATTTAGTCATTGTGGACTAAAATTAGCTACTGGCAGTTCAGTTGGTGCAAGTTGTTGTTTATGGAGACTTCAAGCTGGTCAATGGAGAAGTATGAAGTTACAATTTGGTAAAAGGTTAGTCGTGTGTGTATATCCTTTCACATGAAGGCTTTTTTCATTCTTTTTTTTCATTTCCGAGTTACTGCCTTATAGAATTGACATTTCTGACTGGTAAATAGTAATGTGGCGTGTACTACTGACAAAATTTATAAGTAGTATATAAATTCAGGTATAATTATATATATCAGCTGTAAGAACATCAAATAGCAGAGAGATGGAATTCAGTGAAAGATTCTTGTTTAAAGCAACATGAAAAACTTGAGAGGAAAACAAAGAAGCACAAGCGAATTGTGATTCAAAAGTGTCATTGTTGTTCCCCTGGATTCCGAGTGGAACACGTGTAGGGCTTCAACAACACATCTCCGCTTTGTCCGATTCTCTGCGGTCTTCCACAGCTAAAGCTGTCATCTCCTCCATTTTAGCATCGGACTAACGCCCAACTCGTCTTTTCTCATTCGGGATGGCCTGACGTGCTGTGTCACCCGACGTTCTCTTCAACATGTATCCGATCCATCTCTACTTTCTTCGGCATACTTTTCGATTGATTGGGTTCATCCGCAGAGTTTCTTGTTGCTCGTTGTTTCTGGTCGTCCATTTGGTCTTCACTATGGAGTAATGTGAAGGCAGTTATTGATAAAAGTCTCCAGTGGTGGTAGTCTGTAAGAAATGCTTATGGTGACACGCGTCCTAAGTTTCTGACGTATATAGAAGAACCAACCGACTGACTTAACATTGGTGTGTTTATATGTTGTATAGTAGCCGTAGAAGCTTCTGGTAGACAAACTTTTAAGCAGGCCGCCAAGTATTCTTGTTGTTAACTATGGTGGTTTATTTAAAACAGACACCTATACATTCATACTCACATTTTTTAAACCAAAAAAATCATAAAATGCAGGTACATCCAGATGACGACTTCCAAAATAGGACGAAATGCGCATCCTGAATTCCATTGCTAGTCACCCACCATCACCACCAATTGAAAACAAACTTATTTTGAATTATTATTTTTTAGAGTGAAATGTCGTCCGTGTTTATTAGTCTGGTCTATACACGATCAATATTTAATCGCTTCCATGAAGAACGGATCTGTTTATATCTATTTTGGACATAGTGGACAATTGGTCACAGTGATTGATGTAAGCAAAAAACGTGTGTTGTGATTTGTTTTCTTTCATGTGCCATATTCAGCATATTATTTGCAGCTTCTCTCTCCCTCTTTCTCCCTCAGGGTATATTTGTATTTTACGAGTTGATCACGGATTGATATCAGTTAGAGAACCATTGAAAGGAAAACAAGGAAGTACTGGATAGCTGTTGCATCCCAGTTTGGGAAACATCGGCAGTACGCATCCACCACCATAGTTCGAACCTAGGACCTTCCGGTTGCAAGTCAAGCTAGCTCGTATACCATTCAGTCACTGGGACCTGACTCCTCAATGGCCAGCCCATGAGTTCTAACTTTTACTGCCGACGATTCCCAAACTAGGATGAAACAGCTGTCCAGTACTCCCTGGATGGTTTTCAACTCGTAAAAACAAATGTAATCCTTACAAACCAACTATTGAAAAGTATATTTGTATATTTTACGCCATTTTGTGGTTTATTAGGTGTGAAATCCGTCTATGTTGTGCAATAATGTTTACTGATGATGATGTTTCGAGCACAAATTATTGCTCATAATCATATCAAGGCATTCACACAATTTTATTGCTTCATTTATATACATGAGTTAAAAAAAATTGATTATGAGCAATAATTTGTGCTCAAAACGTCATCAATAAACATTACTGTACAACGCTGTGTGATTTTATCCGTAATGGAGTTATACGCTACCACAGTGCCTAAGTCTTATCCTTATATCAGTGAAATTTGGCCGGCTATCGATCAAAGGACGTGTGTACTGCACAGCACCAATTCACTCCGTCCTGCTTTATAGCTGTCAGTGGAACATGGTCACTGAAAATGAAAGACATGGAAAGACGAACTAGCTATCTTTGATCATAGGTGTCTGCATCCTATCTCCCACGTTAGGGTGAGTAATATATTGAGGTGAGGCATCGGTCGAGTGCTACGTAAGGAGGGAAAATCAAACGACGAGGTTGTGAAACAGCTTCATCGATTGAGATGGTTAGGACATGTGTTACGTATGCTGTATGCCTAGTCATCGCCTTACTCGACCCACAGTGTTGGCTGACAGAGTAGGATCAAACTGGGAAAAAGTTCGTGGTGGTCAAACCAAAATATGGCTTCATCAGTCAATGAAATCTATAACAGTTAGTTTAGGCCAGCGAGCCAGCCACGTAGGATGAGGTGTAGACTCCTGGCTGGTTAGAGTCCTCAGGATTCTAAGAACCAGTGACTGTAGACAAATGGTGATGTGGCTGAAAATCGTTGTCAATTGCTGATGGAGAGGTATTCACTCTTTGTGATTTGTCATACATAATTAAACTCCCTTCTTCTTCTTCTTCCATATTAGTACTATTCTTTTCACCTCACTCACCAATCAGTATGGCCTTAGAAGCAGTTAAAAAAAAATTAACTGCAGACCCTGAACTCACTTATAGGACGAAACTACCCATTGATGAAATTATTTTAGGAATTCAGTTGTGCCTCACATCTAATATCTTTAAATTCCAAGGCAAAATATATAGACAAACGGAAGGTGTAGCAATGGGATCACCAATATCCCCTATCGAAGCAGATATATTTATGGATAGCTGGGAAAATATGGTACTTAATACGTTTAATCCTACTCCAAAAATATGGTGGAGATATGTGGATGACACTTTCACAGTGTTAAAATCAGAACATATCTCTAGCTTCTTGACACACATAAACTCACTAGTGGAGGGAATAAAATTCACATTTGAAGCCGAAAATGAGCAAGGAGAATTAGCTATGTTAGATTGTAAAATAAAACGAATAGAAGAAGGCAAACTACACACTAGTGTTTATAGAAAGCCAACGCATTCTAATAGATATTTAGGTTTTAATTCGTCGCATCCGTTAACTGTTAAGGCAGGCTTAGTTAAGTGTCTAACAAACCGAGCCATAGCACTAAGTAGCACAAAAAAAGACCTAAACGACGAGATAAAACAGATAGAAGAAGCGTTGGTGTTGAATAATTATCCTTTAAAATTCATTAGGAAGATAACTAAAAGCCAAAAACGAAATAAAAATAATTATGGAACTAGTAATGATAACATAAATAAGAGAGAATATAAGTCATCCACTGTTATACCATATAAGGAGGGGACATCTGAGACCCTACGTAGGATTCTGAATAAGGCAGGAATTAGAGTGGCATTTAAACCTACAAACTCACTCAGGGACAAGCTCTGTAGGTTAAAGGACCCAGTGGACCCAATTAGACAAAATAATATAATTTACAAAATACCCTGCAATGACTGTGAGGTCAACTACATAGGTCAAACTAGTAGGTCAGGAATAGTCAGATTGTCAGAACATAAGAATTTAGCTAAGGTAAGAATGGTTGACCCAGAAAAGATAAGTAATTTAGAAAAAAGCTCGGCAATTGCAATGCATGCATTAACACACAACCACACAATAGGGTGGGAGAGGGTTAGAATTCTAAAAAGTAATCTAGGTAGGTAGAGAGAGAGGTTGATTAGTGAATCTTTGTTCATCGAATCTACACCCAACACATGCAATAGGAATGATTCATCATTCATACCCGAAATATGGAAAATAATACTACCAATCAAATCAAGTGAAAATCAAGTGAAAAACAATGGAACTATATAAATGAATTTAGGAAGTCGTGTGATTACCTTGATATGATTATGAGCAATAAATTGTGCTCGAAACGTCATCAGTAAATATTACTGTGTAACACTGTGAGACTTTAACAAAATAAAATTTACCCATAATGGAATTGTCTGTCTTTTGTTGAATCTCTCATTACTCTCTCTCTTCTCTTGCTTAATGTCCTCGAACTGGTGCATACCTGTGCAGAGTAGTTCTATGCTGAAACGAGTGTGTCAGTCAGTCAGACGTATTTGTATATTTTAGCAGGTTTTCATTACAAGATAAATAAATTTGTGAGAATTTTAAGGTAGTGTTTGTCATCTGAAATTAGTTTCTCATAAGAAATATTTATTTCACCATAGGAAAGAATTTAAAAATAAGCAACCAAAATTTAATAATTTAATAATTTAAGGAGTTAATGAATTCATCAGGTTTCAGTTGAGAACTCTTCAGTTGCTTTCACAAACACACTCGAGTTGGCATACACAGTTTGAAGCGTTGAATAGATTGCCCACCGGATTGTTGATGCACCCGCTGAAGAGTCCTACTGAAATTTGATGAATTCATTAAATCCTTGCTTTATGCTAGGCTTTGTTACTTGTTTCAACACTTTTCATGAGTTGTCTATTTCATCTAAATTCTAAAGTTTTCTGCATGTGTGTGTATATATCCAGAGTGTGAAGAGATAGTTGACCCCTTGTGTCGTTTTGTTTACGTAACTACGCATCTCTAGTCTTCTGTGTTATAGTGCTTAACTGACTACTGCTTCTTGGGAACTGTTCCAAGCTTCTGAGGTTTATGTCATGTTAGTAATTTATCTGCTACGTGCTCCACACTGTCGTACGCTGCCTTTTCCTGACCTTTCAGCAGCCTGTCTAGCACAACTACCTTCGCCGTCGGATCCTTGATGCCCACCAACTTACTCAGTGAGAGGATCTAAGTTCCCACAGGGATCTCACGGTGTCTCCTTTTTGGAAAGCGGTGGGCCATGGAACCTTCACTGTCTGGAGGTAGTGACACTAAATATAACGGGAGAAGGCAAGAGAGTTGATAACGGACTTTCTTATTGAAGAAAATCACGCTATATTTATACATATTTTAGCCATATTTTCGGTTGGCGAGGTCAACGGTTAGTGAATTGTCCTGATAGGTTGCTGATTTTCTGAAGGTTAAACCCTGAGATTATTCCCTGAACACAACGTAAGCAGCTTGATCGAGATTCGAGAAATAAACTCTTCCTCTTACTTATGTAGCCACTAACTTAAAATGTTTGCAGTTGTGGCTACCTTGTGTCAATCTGCATCAGTAGGACTTCAAGCTAGAGACTTGAAGTTTCGGTAGCAGTGGTGTTTATTTCTACAGGATGGGGTTGCTAACCTCATGACCAACCTTGCCTCGTTACCAGTCTTATTACTGACTTAGGGGGAGGTAAAGAAGCGTGTCTGCTGGGGATCGAACCTCGAACCACATGCTTGGTTGGCGAGCATTCCACCGCTGTGCCACCGACGTATCTGCTTCTGTATACTAATGACAATTCTTGCCAGTGGTACACGCCACACTTGGATTTCATCATTCTCCGGAAATGGAACCAATATTAAAGTGGTGTGTAGTTAAACGAATGTGAAGTGTGACGTATTGGCTTAATCATTCGTCTGTCAGCTAGTGGTTCCGGGATTCAAATCCAGCTCAATCAACTTCAGTGCGGGCAACTGAGTAGTATCATTAGTCTTCACACAATAGTTGTATTATGGCTTGTAGTCGGCTGCATTAGAGACATCATTGATATTTTTGTTACTTTGGGTTCCGAGTGAACACACAGGACTTCAACGGCACATCCCCACTTTGTCTTGTTCTCTGCGGTCCTCCATAGCTCGCCCTACGGTTGTCAATGTGCTCTCATCTCCTCCCAGCATAATCTCCTTCATGTTGTCCTCGGATGGTGTCGTTTCCCACTTGGGTTCCACTCGAGGACGTCGCGGGCGGTACCATTTGATGGTCTTCTTAGAGTGTGTCCGATGTACCTCCATTTTCTTCGACATGTTTATTGATTGGCTCGTTCTCAGGGTTTTTAGCTGCTAGTTCCTTATGGTAGGATACCTATTCTTCACTATAGAGCGAAGGTAGCTGTTGATAAATGTATGAAGCCGGTTAGAAATGCCTGTGGTGATGCCTGCGCCATATCTGCGACTCATATAGAAGAATTGACAGACTTCACATTAGTTTTGAAACTCCAAATTTTGTTCTTTGTGCTGAGTGCAGCTTATTTCCAAACTGACTTCAGAGTGATAAATGTCTGTCTTACCTTTCCAATTCTGTTGCCACTATCCTTATAAACGTGTCTTCTGTAGTCGAAACGATGCCTCTCAGATAAATGAAGGAAGTAACCTTTTTCATGTATATCCCGTTGACAAGGATTAGTTATCTTCATTACCTCTGTTTCCTCTATGTTTACTTGAAGTCCTATCTTCACCGCCCACATCCTCTTCTAACTTGTTGGTTTTCGCCTGTAAGTTTTCAAGTTTGTATGACGACATTGGACATAAGTCATCCGCGAAATCCAGATCTTCTAGAGTCTTCTTAACAGCCCAACATAGCCCTGTCTTCCTCCTCACAGTCTTTCGCATAATCCAGTCCACCAAAGTTAGTAATATCATCGTGGTTATAGTAGGCACGCTTCTCTTATTCCTTTATCCTTCTGGAATCACCTTACACCCACCATTATCATATAACTGTTGAATGAGGTTGATTTCGAATAAAACGGTTTATTTCGATATGGATTTTGGAGAGTATGTTATTCGTTAATCTAATATTCGCCGAAATCCGCCTATTTTTTTCCCCATAATTTCGATTACTATTCATTCATACTTGACGTGAACACAGTTTCACATCAAAATTTAAAACGTTTATATTTATCACCAGCATATCTGTGTCTACACGATCTGCCTGCACATCGTTGCCCCAGCGGTTAGGACGCTCGCCGATCATACACATTGTCCGGGGTTTGATCCCCGGTTACTGGACGCACACCTGATATCGATATTCGACCTGTTGAATTCGGACTACCGACATCACATGCTGAAAATAACATACTTGTACCGAAATACTGTGTTGAATCAAGCTATAATAAAAAATATTTTCATAGGTGTAATCCAACAGTTTGTGATGATTTGTAAATCCCGTTAATTTACGCAGCGCACATCTACCTTTGCCAGACTCGGCGTTGTCCATAGTATGTTAGTATAGTATATATATTTGGTCGATAGTCAAAGGGCGTGTGTACTGCTCAACAGTCCGCTCCGTCCTCCTTTATTGCTGTGAGACCTGGCCATTGAGAGCAGAAGACATGAAAAGATTAGCTGTCTTCGATCATAGGTGTCTGCGTTCTGTCTCCCTCGTGAAGTGGTATAATAAGGTGAGCAATATTGAGGTTAGGCGTCGAGTGGTAGGTAAGGCGGGGAAATCAGTCGACGAGACTGTGAAATTACATCGACTGAGATGGTTAGGACATGTTCTACGTATGCCTAATCATCGCCTTCCTCGACAATGGGCAATGTTATCTGATATAGGGTCAGGCTGGAAAAGAGCTAGCGGCGGTCAAACCAAAACATGACACCAGTCAATGAAATCCACAACAGTTAGTTTGAGCCACGTAGAAAGGTGTAGACTTCCTGACTGGTTGGGGTCCTCGGGATGGTAAAAACCAATGGTTGGAAACAATTGGTGACATGGCTCAAAATCGTTCTCAATGGTTGGCGCAGATGCATCCACTCCTTGTGACTTATGATTTCCAATTAAACTGTTTTGTTCTCCGTTATTACTATTCCTTTGTCTCACACCTCTGTTTACTGACTATATTATGCATTTCTTCTACTTTCTTCTCTTGCTTTGTGTGCTACTTGGAGGGAGTGTGGCGACTTGAACTGCCGCACATATGTGCAAAGTTCTATGTCGAAAACCGACCGACCGATAGTATATTAGTCAGCCAACTAGTTGATAATTGCCAGATTCATCCTCTTATCTTGTCACTTTCTGTGTAGTCCCGTTTATTTGTTTATGATTTCTTTTCATCATGATTTCAGGGACATGAAGGCGCCATTCATGCTGTCTCTCCATCACCATTCGATGAAAATATTTTAGCCACAGGTGGAGTTGACGGTCGTTTTCAACTCTGGAATATCTCAAATCTTCGACGTTATGAACAACAGCACAAAAAACAGTATGATGAAGAGAATCATCTATTTGATGAAACTGGTCATGCATCATCGACAGAACAGCCTCTCCTGTTTCATCATCGTTTCCCTCCTAGTGAATTGGATGTTACACAAGGCTTAGTATGGCGTTTTAACGATCCAACAGATGATCAACCGATATGGCCTCGTCGAATCCCGAATCCTTTCATTCGTAGAAATACGCGTGAACAGTCGATGGTGGTGGCTGTAGATCAGACGACGAATTCGACAAGTGAGAATATCACTGGTACTGCTAGCGGTAGTACTACTAATACGTCTAATCATTCATCATCCCTTCGTACACTGACAGAATCTCGTTCTACTTCGGGAACAAGAGGAGGTGGTGGTGGTGCAACAAATAGTAGTAATACAAAATTACAACGAATAACCGCCTGCCGTGTATTACCTACAGCTGAAGGTGTTGGATTCCTTGTGGTGACAAAGAGTGGTGTCATGTCATTATTTTCTCCATCAGAAGAATCTACATCTTACACTCCTCAGGTGAGATTACTATTATTTTTGTCATCATTTATATTTGAGATGAGGAGAGGAGAGGAGATAACGTGTGATCCGTCTCAAGCAGTTGGTCTCCTGGACACCAATGCTCCTGTTTCAGGCCAGCCAGTCAGTTAATCTGACTTGTCGAATGGCTAATTGAGTCGTGATATTAACGTTCTGGGTTCGACCCCTAATAGCTTCAGAGGACGATACTACTGAAGAGTCCCAAAAATAGCAATAAACAACGATTTTAATTGTCTTACTAAGATAAAGTGAAGTGAAAATTAGATTCACATTGTATAATATAGATAACGATGGCCACAATGCAGTGTGATTCAAAATCCATTTGTGTCAGACATGTGTAGGTTCATGTAGGTTCACCTATTTATGAACCAAAACTGCTTTTTTTTTCGAGACAACAATGCTGATTAACAGTGGGGTTAGATAGGGTTGTTCAATCTTTTCATTTCTCCTTAACTCTGCCATTGGTGAAATTCTGGAGTCAGGTCTGAAGGACGTGCGTGGTGCTGTTGGCGGTGTAGATCTACTTCCTGGAGAAAAACTTTTCCATCTCGAGTATGCAGACGATATTGTCTTACTGTGCAATAGCATGCAAACTGCCTAAATCGCGCTTAATCAGTTTGCAGTCAGTGTCTAAGTGCAAAGTACTGTTACAAGATTAGCTGCCGGGAGCCTGTACCTGCACTCACTCTTGCAGGTAAACCACTTGAAGTTGTCGACGGAGGTGTGACTGACGAGATTTCTGACGGTATCATAAAAGCTAGGGTGGCATGCGCTAATCTCAACCACCTCTGGAGCCGTCGTGACGTTAACTTGGCTGTCCAAGGTCTGGTTTACAATGCTTCGAGCCTCGGTGGGAACATCATCACTCACTGGGGAATGCAAGATAAATCCAGATGACGACTCTCGAATCGGACGAAATGCACATCCTGGATTCCACTGCTAGTCACTATCCACCAATTAACTTCTGATTACATGCCCATAGCATCTGCACAAGAAGCACTTCGGTCCAATCAATTGACAGGAGGGTCTAGAATTGAATTAAATATTATTCTAGTCCTTTTTGACATCCCCGTTTTCCTCTCATTCGTCTACCACTTTTTTTTGCTACGTGGAGTTTGGCGAGTTGAACTGCTTCGTCTACACTTCTGTAGAATGAGGTTCTATGTTGAAATCAATCAGTTAGTCAATGCCTCAGACAATTTCTGTTATCTGTGTTTTATAGAAGTGTTGTTCATATTTCTTTGGTGCATTTTCTTTTACTTTTATTTTAGTCCAGTAACGTTGAGTCAACACCATTAGTTGATGAACAATTCCTTCACTGGGAATTGGATACAGCCGAATGGAGAGAAGTTGTACCACAGATGTCTACAATGCATAACAACAGTGATTCCAATCTACTTCGTATATATGAGAATACATTACACGTATTAGGAAGTCCTCCAGCACAACAAACTATCTCTCCAGTGTCAAATACGCGAGTTAATTCATCACGAAGAAGGTTACAGAACAATAGTATCAATAATAATAATAATAATAATAATAATAATAATAATAATAATAATAATAATAATAACAATAATAATATTGACTTCAATAATAATAATAATAATAACAGAATATCAGATCCATCTGATGTCAACAATAGTGTTCGTTATACACCTCCACCTTGTGTCCTGTACGAGATTGTACATGCTCCAAGCGGTGTACCATTTCATCGATTACCACCAGGTTATTTAACAAATTTCAGAGGATTTCCATATCCATCTAGACGTCAAAAACAAATACCAGGTCGTAGTCATTTAGTAGAACCTCTGGATTTATTGCCATCAGTTACATTAGATGAAGAAAGTGAGTTGTTGTCATCGTTGTTTTTTTTTCAAATGAATAATAAGCATAATTTAAGTAGTATCTGTCGTTGTGAAGCTTTTATTGTAGAAGTTTTACTTTTATCCTGCCATTCTTAGTGTCACCTTGTGGGGTGGTAGTGGGCACAGGTGAACATTTAATGGAGGTATTCGTAAACTACTCTCAGTTTTGGATTGGCTGAATTTACGTTATATGTCTAACTTTGAAACAATTCTGTGTATGGTTGTAAAGTGCATACGTGATGCCCACATATTATCTGCTTCTAAATGCTGTACTAGTTTTCCCTGTGTCTAATTCTCCTTTTCTGGTATCAAACATAATATTATTGCTTCCTTTAATTCCTAGAGGAACATAGGGCTTCAGCCGTGCGTCTCCATTGTGTTCGGTTCCCTGCTAGAGTCTTCACCTGGCTCCAAGTCTGCCCACACGCTTTCATCTCCTCTTCACACGACCTCCTCCAAGTCACCCTTGCACTGACGACCAACTCGCCGCTTCCCTTTCGGGTTCCACTCGAGCGGTGGCTTGTCTAGTGATGTCACTTGATGCACCGTTTGCTCAGAGTATGGCCAGTCAATCCATCTCCATTTCTTCCTGCCTATTTGTTTCACAATCGGTTCCTGGTTGGTTCGCTCCCAGAGGTCTCTGTTGCTGATCTTTTCTGGCTGACCATCTGATCTTGAGTATTGAGCGAAGAGAACTAATAATGAAGGTGTGTAGTTTGTTTGAGATGCTCTTTATGACGTGCCGGTCAAGTCTCTGATCCGTACAGTAGCACTGACTTCACATTGGACTTGAAAATCCGGATCTTATTTTTGATTCTGAATGCTGTTGACTTCCACACGGACTTGAGCAAAGTGAAAGCTTGTCTTGCTTTGATATCCTCGTCAGTTTGCCTGTAGGTATCAAACATAAGGAAATCTGTATGTTTTGCATACGTGGACCTTCATGGGAAACCGCTTATTACAGCCTGTTTGGTGAATCCATTTGAGTGATTTAAACTTATTTAGGTATCGGAAAATCCCCATGAAGTCTAAACCATTAAAACCGCTCACACTTTCTACTCCCGTAAGACTTCTACTTGACTCTACAATTCAATGGAGACTCATCATCGGCAGAAATACTGAAAAACCATTCACCTATTCCACTCATTGGAGAAAACATTCTTCATGGTTTAACTTCGAATTTCTCTATAAAACTAATGATTCTCACGGACGTGAACGTGGATAAGCTACCACGACTGGTTACCTCATCAATGTGCATTTATCACTTCATCTACTCGTGTGGAACTAAGTATGTCGACCCTACCTAGAGTTCGCCATCCGAACATATCACTGAACACTCAACCTCTAATGCTTTTATAAAGGTGAAAAGAAATCCACACCACACCTCACCACAGTAACTCTATCCTGGAACACCTCACATCGAATCTGGACACCAAGTTAACCCCCCACAAAGTAACTTCAAAGTTATTTACCTGAAATGTTTGTCGTTCATCATCGGATAATTCATATAAAGCATGGGTTCTTTGTGATATGTTTTGTTCAAGTTCGCGTGTGCGTGAACGGATGGCGTCAATGTGATTCACTGTGTGTGTGACGTTTTAGTGTCTTTAAATTAGGGTAAATATGATTCCGATTCCGATTGTACAGCTCATGAAAATGAAGCGTCGAAAAGAAAATTTTCTTCGCTGTTTGTGCCGTTTTCTTATAACTCAATATGGGAATATTTCGTTCATTTAATGAACACTCATTTGAGTTGTTTCAACTAAGATGAATAAGAACTGTTCTCATTACTCTTTTTCTATTTTTTCTATTTTCACTATTTCGCTTCTTCAGCTGATGAAGATATCGTTGTGGATGATATTCAATTTTGTTCAAATATTCCACCAGATTATTGTCCATTACCACAATTATCAAATAATGAACCAGTACATGGTAAAACGTATTTATGGTGTTCCCCGTGGTTAACTAATCAAACACCATTAATCGAGTCATTTGAAGGAGAAGAGTTGAAGTATGTGATGCTTTTTTTACATCATAGGTTTATAATTTTGTCTTTTTTTCATGTGATGTGGGGGCGTATGCACTGCTCAACAGTTCGATCTGTTCTCCTTTATGGCTGTGAGTGAGACATGACCATTAAGAGTAGAAGACATGAAAAGGCTAGCTGTCCTTGATCATAGGTGTCTTTGTTCTCTCTCCTGTGGTCAACTGGTATGATGAGGCCAGCAATATTGAGGTTAGGCATCGGTCGAGTGCTATGTAAGGAGGGGAAATCAACTTGTGCCACCTCTGGCGCCGTCGCGACGTTAGTCTGGCTGTCAAAGGTCGGGTATGCAATGCTTCGGTGCGGGCTGTCTTGCTCTACGCCTGTGAAACCTGGCCTCTCCAAGCTGAGGATGTGGGGCGACTCTGCGTGTTCGATCATCGCTGTCTCCACAGGATTGCTTGCGTTCGTTGCCATCATCGCGTGAGTAATTCTGAGGTTCGGCGGCGTGTGTTTGAACACAGTGGAGATCACCATTGATTGAGTGTCGTCATCTGGAAACACCAGCTCCGGTGGCTTGGACATGTGCTGCGAATGTCATCCCAGAGGCTTCCGTACAGGTCTCTGTTCGCTAGCCCTGGGACGGGATGGAAAAGGTGGAGGGATGGTCAGTCCATGACGTGGCGTCGTGGGATGAAGGATATTTGTGCTAGATTAGCATCAGTTGGTGTGTCACGACTCCCTGGTTGGGGTCCGCGAGATAGCTCGAATCGATGGCTCCAAACGTTATCGGATATGGCCAAGAATCGTAATCAATGGCGAACGTGCTGCAATTTCCTTCTTTCTTCCTTTCCTGATGATAGTTAACGAATACTGTTTGAACTTGTTAAACATGACTGTTTTCCTTCTTGATGAAATTCTTTATCCGTTTTCTACTTATATTTTTACTTTTAATCTATGTTGTTTTATTATTATTGTGTGGCGCATCTTTCTTGGTGGCATATTGTACCAAGTTTTTCTGCGTTTAAATAAATGAATAAATAATAAGGAGGGGAAATCATTCGGCAAGGTTCTGAAATTACATCGGGTGAGATGGTTAAGACATGTGTTACACATGCCTGAATAGCCATCTCCATCCTCGACGGGCAATGTTAGCTTACATAGAATGGATCAGGTTGGAAAGGAGAAAGCTAGTGGTGGTTAAACCAAAATATGGTTTCATCAGTCCATGAAATCCATAACACTTCGTTTAATCCAGCCATGTAGAGAGGTGTAGACTTCCTGACTGACTGGTGGGGGTCTTCAGGATTGTAAGAACCAAATCAAGGCTGGAGACACTTGGTGATATATGGCTGATAATCATTGTTATCAATGGCTGGCGCAGATGCATCCACTCCTTGTGATTTATAATATCCAATAAAACTATATGATTCTTCGATATTTCTATTCTTTTTGCCTCATATTTCTGTTTATTATGTCTCTTTCGTGCGTCGGTGGCACAGCGGTTAGGATGCTCGCCGACCATGCACATGGTCCGGGGTTCTATCCCCGTCCGGCGCACTCCTCTACCTCGTTAAGCCAGAACTGAAGCTGGTGAAGAGGAAAGGTTGGGCATGAGGCTAGCAACCGCATCCTGTAAAAATAAACACTGCTGCAGAAACTTCAAGCCTCTAGGTTGAAGCGCTATGTTCCACTGGGAACGTGAAGGAATAAAAAAAATGTCTCTTTTGAATCTCTTTCTACTCTCTTTTCTTGGTTTGTGTGCTACATGGAGGGAGGGAGAGTGGCAACTTGAAATGCCGCACATCGGTGCCAAGTTCTATGTTGAAAGCAGTCAGTCACATGTTTCGAGGGGACGTCTTTTAGCTTACTTAATACTTAATTCTGAAAAGTTGGTGGTTCTTATCCACTTTGCCGGATCTGGTGTGGACTTCGGTTGAAGTGAACTCCGCCAGCTGGAAAATACTGGATTCAGGAAAGGCAAATCATATGTTGATCGTATTGCAACTCTACGCATCATCATATTCATCGAACAAAGCATAGAATGGCAGTCAAATCTCTAACTGAAGTTCATTGACTTTGAATAGAGGCCTTCGATAGCACTGAACCGCGAAGTAATTTGGAAACTACTTCAACGTTGTGGAGTGCAGTGCCCCAAATCTTTATCAACCCCATTCAACCAACAGCTATATGACAATACCATATGCGAATATATCCACAACAGAAAACTCAGCGATGTATTTGAAGTGAACACAGGAGTAAGACTAGGCTGTCTGGTTTCTACGAACGATGATATTCCTAATTATGGTGGGCTGAATTATGCAGCGAGAAAACATGAATACGTCGGATCAATAAGGAAACTCTAGAAAATGTGGACTTTCCGGATGTTTTATGTTTATTTTCCTATAAACTGTAAGACTGACATGCAGAAACCAACAACTTGGCAGAAAAGACTGTCAACAAGAGCAGGACTTCAAGAGAACACGGAGAAGACAATGATGAAGACATTTAGTCAACAATAATAAGCATCAGTTACCATCAGTGGGAGAAGTTTGAAAGAGCTCACTTCCTTCACTTATCTGGGGAGCATCATTTCAACTGCGGGCAGTTAGAGTACCGATGAGGAACTCAAAGCAAGCCATTCAGTTTCGGGAAGGCAAGGCAGACCTTAATGACTCTGAAATCAGTTTGGAAATCTTCTGCAGTCACTCAACATGAACAACTAAATTCTGATTTTCAACACTAATGTTAAGTCGGGCAGTTCTTCTCTATGGGCCAGAAACTTAGCCAGTGCGTCACGACACGCATTTCCAACAGACCACTGCAGAAGTTTTTTTTTCAACAACTTGTTTCGCTGTCGATTGAAGATTAGACGGCCAAAAAGATTTAGCAACAAGAAACAGGGTGAACAAACCAACCAAGAACCTATTGCTCAACAAGTATGCCAGAGAAAATGGAGACAGACCGGACACACGTTGATGAGACCATTTGGTGACATCGCACACCTGGTTATGGCTAGGGTGAAACTCTAACGTGAAATGACGAATTGGGCGTTGGTCTGTAGTTGTCATGTAGAAGGTGGTCGTATAGGGAGGAAATGAGAGCTTATAGTCAGTCTTGGATCCAGCGGAAGAGGAATGCAGAGAATAGGACTGAGTGGAGATGTGTTGAAGCCCATATGCTCCACTCGTATCCCTCCCAAGAGAACAATAATAATAATACTGAACCAAAATCCTAAAGCACTTGACATTTATCGTCAAATGGATTCGGCGACTTTTATTATTTTGTTAACACTTCCGACTTATTCAGCAAGTTTTCATGGATGGTGGATTACTTGTGTTGTTCACGGTTGAGTGATTCCAGCAAACAAAGAGAGTGATAGAAGATGGGTGAACATTGTCCAAGCACTTTCACATAGTAAAGTAGATATCTATATAAACAGCTGATTGTGGGATTACAGCATATTATGTCTTCTGTTGTTTATTTCCCATTTTTTTTAGTTTAAAAATTGCTGAACAAAATCGGAAATATGAAGAGGAGAAAAGTTTCTTTTGTGCTGGTGGTGAACCTGTTGTATCTTTTGGCGATGACGTAAGTGAGATATTTTTGTAAAAGTCTTTTAAGTAATTTTATAAAATAAAATAGAATGCATCAATTGGTAGATGAAGTCTGTTTTGTTCGCTCTACTGGTATAATTCTTTCATAATAGCTCAGATAGATGATTTGCAATTAATAGTGTTCTCTGAGCTGGTTTATCATTAACGTGTTTGTTAATTGCATATTCGTTTGAGTACCAGGCTTCTAGGAATTCCCTGACTGCACTTTTGGTGTTTCCTCTATCTAAGATTTCGACATTATCCCAATCAAACTGATGCTAAAAATTGCGCTGAAGATGTTGTCCAGAAGGACCAAACCAACCAGCTCAGAGAACCCTATTAACTGCAAATAATTCCTTCATTTTATGCAAAATCCGAGATTCTAACGAGCTTCAACTAAATCAAAGCATTTTATAACCATCAGACATTGTTGGACCGTTGGCGTTAGGAGAGACAAAATGTCAAGAGAGAACTCCTTCCCTGCGTCGAAACTCATCGCCTTTGCAAATTGCCGTGTTTAAGCCTGTGACGACTCATAACTGAACTCACTTAGATGTGTCGTTTTGGCTAGTTAAGCGGTTCTCAGATTATTTCTCTATGAATGACATCTTGCATCTGCTGTTTGGGTTCGCTGGGGGATGCAGAACAGGTGCATAAAACCTACATCACTGGAGTTATAAGGGTACAGCCTTTAGATAATTTACATTAGATGATCAGAAGTAATTGGCAGGAAGTTGTGGACTTCGGTGTCTTGCTTGTTGACATTTACCAGTCAGCAAGGTGTATCTACAATCTTGAAGGAACTTATTTCCCCTCAAAGATTCATTTCCGAGTTACATAGCGTTGCAGTTATAGAGACGTTATCAATGAATTCTTCAGACTCGCGGTGCACTGTGAATTCGATGGTTGGAGACAATCGGCAGGATGTCTGGTCTGACCTAGGTTTTGTGCTAGTTGGCATTCATCAGCAAGGCATGTCTGCAACCTGGAAGGAACTCATGTCCCTTCTGAGATTCGAACCCACGTCACCGAGTGCTGCCTGCAGTCACAGATGTTACCGCTGAGCTATTCGGTTTCGCAGTTGACCTCCTATAGTAGTCGGTTCATTCAGTCAGATATTTCTCCTGTACGCTGAGTGAGTCATTTATTATCATATTATATTATTGTTTCCTTTAATTCCTAGAGGAACATAGGGCTTCAGCCGTGCATCTCCATTGCGTTCTGTTCTCTGCTAGAGTCTTCACCTGGCTCCATGTCTGCCCACACGTTTTCATCTCCTCTTCACATCACCTCCTCCATGTCACTCCACTCTCGCACTGACGACCAACTCTCCGCTCCCCTTTCGGGTTCCACTCGAGCAATGGCTTGTCTAGTGATGTCACTTGATGAGTATGACCAATCCATCTCCATTTCTTCCTGCCTATTTGTTTCACAATGGGTTCCTGGTTGGTTTGCTCATTGCCAGAGATCTCTATTGCTGATCTTTTCTGGCCATCTGATCTTGAGTAGTATTGCGCGAATACAATTGTTAATGAAGGTCTGTAGTTTGTTTGAGATGCTCTTTATGACGCGCTGGCCAAGTCTCTAATCCGTATAATAAGTAGCACTGACTTCACATTGGAGTTGAAAATCGGGATGTTATTTTTGATGCTGAGTGCTGTTGACCTACACACAGACTTGAGAGTAGTGAAAGCTTGTCTTGCTTTTCCGATTCTTACTTTGATATCCTCGTCAGTTCCGTCCGCCTGTAGTTGAAACGATGCTTCCCAGGTAGGTAAAAGAGGTTGTTCCTTTCATTTATGCTGATTGTTGCTTGTTGTTGTTGCTGTTGCTGTTGGAGTGAGTCATTTACAATCATTCAGTGTGTCATGAAGTAATTCAATAAAATCAATATTATGCACAAATTGATTTTAATCCATCCTTTTCACGCACACACTGATGTCTCTCTTTTTATTACTTTTGTTAGTTTACTGCATCAAAGAATTCAAATGAACAAATCATTATTATGCAACCTGAAGGGAATTGTTTCCACCAATCACAAAAATTACAATCACAGGAATTACTTTCTCCAATATCATCAAAAACATCAAAATCGAAAATAAATTCTTGTGATATACTAAAACATGATGAAATGTCTGGCGATGAGAAGAAAATGGCAGATGAAAATGTATCAGTGACAACCGCCATCACAAATATCAGTTCAGAACAAATTGTAAGTTGTTGTAATATCATCATTATGAATAATACGGTTAAGGGAACAGATAATAACGTCAGTATTTTCTGGTTCTTCATTTTTGTATACCTTTTTTAAAAGAATGAACACGAGAAGACTAGACGTTAATTCAGTAGGGTGTGTGTTTCACTTAGGATACTCATCATCACAACGTGAATGTATCTATCTATCTGTCTGTCTATCGTCGCGGTGTATTCCTTGCTTTCTGTCGTTCTTCTTAATTATTCGTCATCTTTTCTGTGTACGGCTTGAAAGAATGCTTCGCCAAAAACCACTGGGTTTCTGCGAGTTCCTTGCAACTCATGGATGAACGCCGGTCCATTCCGGCTGGCAGCGAATACAGCAATAAGCGAAAGGCGCTGACGCGCAAGATAAGAAAGCGTTTACGTAAGGACCGCGAGGCCTGGTGGTCAGAACGTGCGGGTGAGATGGAGGCAGCTGCTGCACCTGGCAACAGTCGGAAGCTGTTCCAACTCATCCGAGCCACCGGCAGCAAGAAACAAGGTGTCAGCGAGACGGTCTGTGAGGCAGATGGCACGCCAATCACCAGTCTGAAAAGACGCCTGGAACTCTGGGCAGAGCACTTCGGGAAACAGTTTAGCTGGCCACCAGCTTCAATGTCTGCTGTCATTACCCCCAGTGCTGCTTGGTCGGTTAATACCGACCCACCCACCGAAGCGGAGGTCCGTAAGGAACTCCAAGTTCTGAAACGCCATAAGGCTCCCAGCCCAGACAAATTACCCCCGGCTCTTTTTAAAGATGGTGGCGAGACTCTCATAATGGCTCTAACTGGGTTGTTCAGGAGGGTGTGGGAGACAGAGAGCGTACCATCAATGTGGAACGAAGCCATTATCGTCCCCATCTTTAAAAAGGGTCGACGTAATTCGTGTGACAACCATAGGGGTATCAGTCTGTTACCAGTTGCGTCTAAAATATTGGCTGCTGTCATGCTTCACAGACTGTGCAAAATACGTGAAGGATTGATTTGCGAAGCGCAGGCTGGGTTTCGTTCAGGTCGTGGATGCATTGATCACGTGTTCACCCTTCGTCAGTTGTTGGAACACCGCCACACGTATTGCAGGCCAACGATCGTTGTGTTTCTTGATATTAGGGCTGCCTTCGATTCGTTGGACAGAACTGTGCTCTGGAACTGTCTGTTAGAGAGAGGTGTACCTGAGAAATTTGTTAACATCTTGAAAGCCCTATACAGAAACACCTCAGGTAGAATGAGGGCATACAACCAACTATCACCACTGTTCCCAACCAACAGTGGGGTTAGACAGGGTTGCCCAATCTCTCCATCTCTCTTTAACTTTGCCATCGATGACATTCTGGAGTCAGCTCTGAAGGATGTGCGTGAAGGTGGTGTAGATCTGCTCCCTGTAGAAAGACTTTTCGACCTCGAGTATGCAGACGATATCGTCTTACTGTGCGATAGCATGCAGACTGCCCAAATCGCACTTAATCAGTTGGCGATCAGTGTCTGTAAGTATGGTATGTGCTTTGCGCCGTCTAAGTGCAAAGTACTGTTACAAGATTGGCAGGAGCCTGTACCTGCACTCACTCTTGCGGGTGAACCGCTTGAAGTTGTCGATAAGTTTGTGTACCTAGGTAGTTGTGTGAGTGCTGGCGGAGGAGTGACGGATGAGATTTCCAACCGTATAATGAAAGCTAGGGTGGCATACATCAACTTGAGCCACCTCTGGCGCCGTCGCGACGTTAGCCTGGCTGTCAAAGGTCAGGTATACAATGCTTCGGTGCGGGCTGTCTTGCTCTACGCCTGTGAAACCTGGCCTCTCCGAGCTGAGGATGTGAGGCGACTCTGCGTGTTCGATCACCGCTGTCTCCGCAGGATTGCTTGCGTTCGATGGCATCATCGCGTGAGTAATTCTGAGGTTTGGCGGCGTGTGTTTGAACACAGCGGAGATCACCATTCATTGAATGTCGTCATCTGGAAACACCGGCTCCGGTGGCTTGGACATGTGCTGCGAATGTCACCCCAGAGGCTTCCGTACAGGTCTCTGTTCGCTAGCCCTGGGACGGGATGGAAAAGGTGGAGGGGTGGTCAGTCCATGACGTGGCGTCGTGGGATGAAGGATATTTGTGCTAGATTAGCATCGGTTGGTGTGTCACGACTCCCTGGTTGGGGTCTGAGAGATAGCTCAAATCGATGGCTCGAAACGTTATCAGATATGGCCAAGAATCGTAATCAGTGGCGAATGTGTTGCGATTTCCTTCTTTCTTCCATTCCCTATGATAGTTAACGAACACTGTTTGAACCTGTTAAGAATGAGTGTTTTCCTTCCAGATGAAGTTCTTTATTCGTTCTCTACTTATATATATTTTTCTTTTCCTACCTTCCTTTTTTTCATCTATGTTGTTTTATTATTATTGTGTGGCGCATCCTTCTTGGTGCCATATTGTACCAAGTTTTAATGCGTTTAAATAAATAAAAATAAATAAATACGGCTTTGTGTGTGAGTGTGTGTGTGAAATTATGGTAATTGCTAAAGTAAACTAATACATGGGTGTCGAGATGTACTCACTAATGTGAGTTTAAGTTACTGCAACAAAATTGGTTGGAGGATTTCATCATAAGCTGACATCGGGTAGAGAACTATTGAAAAACCTGGAATTATTGGACAGCTGTTTCATCCTAGTTTGAAACTCGTCAGTACGCCCCCAACATAGGGGTTTAAACCCAGGCCCTTCTGGTTACAAGACTAGCGAGCTCGCAGACCATTAAGCCACTGGGACCCGATCCAATGGCCAGCCCATGAATTCTAACTTTTACCAATTCATGAGATAGTGCGACCACTTCGCAATGTCGTCTTCGACGATTTATTACCTCACCTTCAACCTGCTGTACCCTACTAGTCACAGCTTCTCACTAGAACCCCAGATCACTGCCTGAATATAGTCAGTGGCTAGTGATCATCAGATGAATTCTCAAGTATTAGTTTTCGTAGGGATTCAGTTTGATTGGTTGGAGGATTTCATCATGAGCTGACATCAGTTAGATGAAATCCTCCAAACAATCAAACAGAATCTTTACAAAAAAAACCAATACTTGAATATTAGTCTGATGTTTGCTAGCCACTGGCCTTATTCATGCAGTGACCTGGGGTTCTAGTGGGAAGCTGTGACCAGTAGGGTGCAGCAAGTTGAAAGTGAGGTAGTAACTCATCGAAGAAGACACTACGAATTGGTCGCGCTATGTCATGAATTGGCAGAAGTTAGAATTCATTGGCTGGCCATTAGATCATGTCCCAGTGGCTTGATAGTCTGCGAGCTCGCTAGCCTTGTAACCAGAAAGTTGTTGGTTCGAACCTGAGTGGGGTGGATGCTTACTGCGAAGAGTCTCAAACTAGGACGAAACAGCTGGCTGTCCAGTACTCCCCTAGTGGGTTTTCCAATGGTTCTCTAACTGATGTCAACTTGTGATCGAACCTGTATGCAGAACTGTATTTCAAAATAGGGTAGAGAATGCGCATTTCTCGGTCTGTCTGCTGGTACTTCGTTTCCGACTTCATCTAATGTATCATGCCTCAATTAATGTAATAATTTTGTAGACGGAATAGGTTTCAGACTCCTCATTTGGTGGGTGTTCGTCTTCTAATCGACTCTCGTAGCTTTGTCACTTAAAAATTCACTAGTAATTCAGATATACTCGACAAATGTTAACTGTGTTGATGCTTTATGCGTAAACTAGGGCCTTTAAATTAGTTCAACTTCTCAAATACTGAAACAGTGGATCCATTCAATCATTTTTATTTGATACTTCTTACTTACGTTTGATGCAGAATAGTTATGCCAGCTCATCCGACATTTGACAGTCTATAAAGGCATGTGAAAATTTCATCTCAGGGGGTTCAAGTCGTATCATCTGTGTACTCTGAATCAATTAGATTTCTTTTCTCAGATAGTGAATTTGCTACTAAAATTTTGGTAGAGTTATTCTGTGATTTTGGTGGATGGTAACTTGCAGTGGAATCGAGGATGCGCATTTCTTCCTGTTTGGGACTCATCATCTGGATGCAACTACATTTCCCAGTGAGTGAATGATAGTGTTCCCACTGAGACTCGAACCCAGTGCCAAAAGTTTTATCCACTTTGTGCCATGAAAGCTACCTCTTATGCTAGTCGACATCCATCAGATTTCTTCAAGTTCAATCCTCAAACATCGTGGAAGAATCAGCATGAGGGGCTGATATGTTGACAGAGGTGGTGGTGCACTTCTGTCCAATCTGTCGACGGGAAAGTGCAAATTGAATTAAATAGTTACTAAAATGTTTAAAAGTAGGCAGAGTTATTCCTTTCAGTAAAGTAGTATAAAGGATGGTCACATGAGGTAACCATGAGACGTTACTGAATACGCAAGCAGACACTGGCAAACTAACTTTCGACTGGCGGAGTTGTATATGGTCTTCTTCTCAAGAAATATGACGTCATATTATTATTATTACTAATAAATTCTTTTGCGTTCTCACTGGAATACAAGTCTTCAGGGTTGAGCTCGTGAGTTTCGGTAGCGGTGTTTTCATCTTTTCCGGGGTGATGTTTCTAGTCTCACGTCCAACCTTTCCTCTTTAACGGAATTCTAGCCAGGCAAGATTTAGGAGTTACTTTAGTTACTAAAGCAGAGGCTACATAGGTGGTATGAATGTGAGTTATACCATTCTCATATCTCGCTTATATGACTATGGATGGTTTTCTATAGTTTTGCTAGACTTGCAGAGGCTATTCGCATGCCAACCAAATTGGCTAGCTGGGTCAAAGATTTCATTAAATTTGGTGAATGCTGGCTTCGCCTATAGAGGCCTGTGTCTCTATGGCGTTACTATGCTTGCTAATTTTGACTATAATAAAGCGTTTGACTGGTCTTGTATACGAGATGTGCTCTATCAGGCTTGTCTATGCAGTGCATTAGGCACTAAGCCGTACATGTCTGAGTACAAACCTCAAAATGGTGAGACTGTGAATGGCTCATTATACTACATGGATAACTGTAGTAATTCTGTCTATCTGTCTGGATTCAACATAGAACTTGGCACCGAAGTGCAGCAGTTCGAGTTGCCACGTTCCAAATAGCACACAAAGAGATCGTAGACATCTATGATCAAAAACAGTCAACCTTTTCATGTCTTCAACTCGTATTGGCCATGTTTCAGAGCCATGGAGAAGGACGGAGTGAACTGCTGAGCAGTGCACACGTCCCTTGGTTGATAGCCGAATGTCACGCCTACGCCAGAGATGGCGTAAGTTAGCGAAAGCAGCTCGAGCTTTTTGGATCCGTGCTGAGATTTCGTCACCAATCAATCAATCCGTTGGTGCTGATACAACTTCCCAAATAGGTGAAGTGGTCAACGTGTTCTATCACTTTACTCCCCATCACTAAGCTAGGGGTTGACGTAGTCCAGTCAGTCCTGTAGCAGCAGCTTGCATTTTACAGGGGCGAATCGCATGCGAAACATACGAAGATTGCTGCTCAAGGTGTTCACAAGGCTCTGCATTTTGTGTATTTGTGCATTTGTGTAGTAATTCTAGAGATAATACACGCAATTATACCCTGATCTTCAGGGAAACTGGTGCATTCGTTAGAGATTTAGGGATGCGTCAACTGGGGGGGGGGATAGAACCCCGAACCACTTGTGTGATTGACGAAGTTTCTACCACTGAGCCACCGATGCAAAGTACCATGTTTCCTTATTGGTGTGGATAGAGATAAAAGCACACAGTGATCCAGTAATAATTACTGATAATCATAAATTTTTGATACATGGAACACTAAAATATTATTTTTTTATTTCAAAACTTGTCCAGGAATGAAAATACAATTTGAATTTATCTAACCTGAATATTAGGAGTGTATTTTAATTCCACTCTCTGGTTTTAGACTCCATAATTCAGCTGCTTACTGGCTTGTATTACTTACTTACTTTACTTCGGCTATCTCCTACGGGAGGATGAGCCGGCTTCATGAACATCTCGAATCATCGCTGCCCAGGCGCGGCGATCTGATGAAGAGAGTTCATGAAGTTTCATGGGAATTTGGTACGAGTGATGTCCCCAGAATCGTTTGGCCTTTTGTTTGAGAGTGCAGCTCTAGTCTTTACACAACCAAGTGTGACCTACAAGGCAGTAGGAGTGGAGTAGGGAGTCCACTATCCATTGGCAGCCGGTGACCGGAGTTCGGTTCATACGCCTTTTTGAATGGGGCCAGACATCCAGGACATCCAACAAGCCCTTTGTCCATACGTCTTCCGGTGAGCTCCAGTGAGCTTCATACGCCAGTCGTTGGAGGTTTGGAATCAGGGTTTAGCCATTTCTACTAGACTGTCATCCAATGGACAGTCAACCCGGTGAAGAGTGCCGGGCATCCGCTTTCGCCCCCTCACTTTGGTGAAAAACACCTCCGCCACGTGAAGGCAGTGAGTAGGACTTCCTCAGGAGAGGCTATGTAAGACGCCTGGTCATATGGGAGCATTTCAAGAGGTGTGCGGAGGGGTGGCCAATCCGCAGCGCAAGGCACCCACCCCCGACCATTCTGAGGCTTTGGAGGCTTGTATTGTTGTGTCCGTGAAAGGATACCTTAGATTCTAATAAAGAATGTCAAATTTCTATATTTCTCCCTCTGTAACTAGTCGTTATTTTGCATTTTCTCTCTCTCTCTTTAGGATAGTAAAGATTCAGGAAATACTCTTCGTGTGTCTACCAGATCTTCAACATTACCACAAGTTAATGCTAGTCAACCTTCAGTTTCTCTTACAATACCAACAGATGATCAAGATGATGCTGAAGGTCAAGATGATTCTTCTGAGGAATCTGAATGGTCAGCACACATTGATGTTGATATCGGATGGTGGAGAAGACAACGTCGTCGAAGAACTCGACGTCAGGTTGCAATGATGAATGGAGCTGATATATCTGCTTCAAATGATGCTGACCAGATAAATTCTAATGATTTAGACAGTCTAGAAATGGAACTTGATCAAGATGATACCAATATGGAAATGATATCTTATGATGATATTGGTGATGCATCTCTTTCCTCTGGTTATACAGAAACTAATCAAAGTGGATCGAATATGGAAGGGAATGTTCGACGTTCCCTGCGTCAACAACGTCGTCTCCTCTTGAAGAGAAGACTTCTACGAGAGGCGAAAAGAGCTGAAGCAAGAGCTAAAAAGGCGGAAATTGAAAGGAGATGTTCATCGGCACGTCGTTCTCGTCGATTTCTACGTCTATCTAATGATGATAGTAGTAGAATAGATGAAGATTCTACGAGTCGTGATACATGTATGCCTGAATCTTCTAGTCGTCAATCCTGCAAGTCAGCGCAAGTGACTGAAACTGTAAAGAATGAGGCTTTATTGTCGAGAAGAGAACGTCTTAAACGCCGTCTAGTTCGTAGTGTTGATTACGCTGTCATGGTAAGCATTATATATCTACTACTAATCTTGTGTTCACTTTATGGAGTAAATATCGGTTTTCTTGTGTGTGTGTGTGTGTGTATATATATATTAAAGTTTGACATTGAGTGGGATTACTAAAGTGGGATGATATTGGTGTATATGATTATGAGTCACAACTGATTAGATATATGAATGAATGAATAAATAAATAAACGAATTGGCGGGAGTTAGAATTCATGGGATGGCCATTGAATCGGGTCCCAGTGGCTGAATAGTCTACAGGTCGTCACCTCGTAACCGAGAAGTCCTGGATGCGAACCCTCTGTGGCGAGTGGTTGCTGATGATGAGTCCCAAACTAGGAGGAAACAATTGGCTGTTCAGTACTCTCTGGTGGTTTTCAGTGGTTCTCTAACTGATGTCAATTCGTGATCATTCCTGTATATAAAGCCACTTCAGCCTTAAGTTCAGTAGACATGTGTGAAATGGATAATCTGAAAATGAAGTACATTCGGAAATGTGAATATATGAATACAATATGGTGGAGACTTAGGTTGACTAAAATGTTATCAAAATACTAGACTAGATAAAGTGTCAGAATACGATAACATAAAGTAAAATTAGAACAAAACATATAGGCGAACAATATTTTTTTCAATTAGATCTTCTTCAGGCTTTACTCTAATTTACATAGATTTATACATAAAATTTTAACCAATGACGGTGATTTTGGGAATCAAATAATAACAATAATGTGGTAGGGCGTACAACTAGACAGCTTAACAAACGCATTAATCAACATCTTCCTTCATGGGAGAAATGGAGATGGATTGGCCATACTCTGAGGGAACCATCAAGTGACATCACTAGACAAGCCATTGCTCGAGTGGAACCCGAAAGGGAAGCGGCGAGTTGGTCGTCAGTGCGAGGATGGGTGACTTTGAGGAGGTCATGTGAAGAGGAGATGAAAACGTGTGGGCAGACTTGGAGCCAGGTGAAGACTCTAGCAGAGAACCGAATGCAATGGAGACTCACGACTGAAGCCCTATGTTCCTCTAGGAATTGAAGGAAACAATAATAATAATAATTCCTTCATGGTTCGGAAAAGTTCAAATAAAATCCATACGAAATTCTATTTTGGCTCATTTGATTGATAGCGGTCGCCAAGTGGACAAAAATAGTGCTTTCAAAGTTATCTATCGTATACCATCGAGTCTTTCGAATGGAATCAGAACCCGTCTTTTACACCTAGCCGAAGCTATGGGAATTAATTCGAGAGAACAATCCTAGTCTTTGCATACAAAAGAAATTTGTTCTACCTTTGTCTCTCCCTTGGTCTAGGTGAATTCCATTCAAAACCCTCCCACCCTTTCTTATTTTCCACCCCCTTCGTACTTTTATAATATTTATTTAACCTCTGATTATCGTTCCACTTCACCTTTTAAGATTTGACCTATTTTTTTATACACTTATCTTTGTTATTCTTATCACCTGCATAAACCTTATTATCAATATTTTGTTACCATTATAATCATCGTTATTGACTACATTCAAAACATTTACCACATTATTATTATTATTTGATTCCCAAAATCATCGTCATTGGTTAAAATTTTATATATAAATCTATGTAAATTAGAGTAAAGCCTGAAGAAGATCTAATTGAAAACAACAATATTGTTCGCTTATATGTCTTGTTCTAATATTATAAATGGGAATATTTTTATAGATAAAGTAAAATGAAATGAAACAAAAATGAAACATGGAATAAAGAAGGATAACAAAGTTCTTATTTGAATTACATAGTAAACGTCTAGACCATGGTAACGAAACAGATCGTACTAATTGTTTTTGTACACGGAGTTTTGGCTTTATGTTATGTATTGCCAAAGCCTGCCCTATACAAAGCAAATGCACTCGCTTCTCTTTTCGAAAAACTTTACAGACTGTATTAAATGATGTATATGAGATGCTGTGTGGTCAGTATCTAGAATATGTCGCGATATCGATCATTTAATATTTTTTTCAGTTCTCCTTTGCTCAGCCAAACTGGAAGGTGCTGTCGAACGCGGCGGAATATGTTTCTCGATGAGTCCTTTGTACCTAGCTCCGCATATAAATACTCATGGAATTAAACAGTCGACATAACATTTCCTTAACATTAAGGTCACAAGAGGACGGCTAGACTAGGTTATTCGTACAGTGGCAGCGAAAAATGTTTTTCTTAAGTGATCCTGTCGGACAAATTTTGATTACCTCACTCTCAGTGTCACTCTTAAATTCTAAGTTAAAGTGCAACCCAATTTTAGCCAACTTATCAATCTCTGTATTTCTTCCACGTAATTCGTTATATTAGCCTCAACGAATCGTGGTGGTTACTCGTTCTCGATGAATGTCTTTTTTTCAATTGTTTGAGTTCATCATCAACACTGTCTTCACTACAAATTCCTCCACACACCCGTGTTGAGAGAGAACGGATTGGATTCCTTTTTCCGTCTATGAGTACAAATTTCAAAAACAGACGGTCCAAAAAGATCCAACTGAACAGACGGAGCTCCAGTTAACCAACTTATTGAAAAAAATGAAAGATGAATCGATTATTAATACAGAACTATATGAAAAACTTCGCCCATCTGGTTCTACATCGCCACGAATGTATGGACTACCCAAAGCGCACAAAAAGGACGTCCCACTCCGCCCAATATTAGATATGATCAATTTGCCATATCACCTAATTGTGAAGTGGCTGGTAGAAATTCTTGGACCAGTGAATGAAAAGTCGTCGAGATACAACCTCCGCGTTACATCCGATTTCGTGGACTCAATTAAATATGTCAACCTCGCAAATAAAAAGATGGTCTCCCTAGACGTCGTCTCTCTGTTCACCGATGTTCCACTGACAGAAACTATATGCTTTCTGTGTGACTTCATCGAATGCAACAGCATAGATGTCGGCATACCGATCCATTATCTAAAGGAGCTGTTACTACGTTGCACCTTTAATGTCTACTTCAGATTCAACGATGAAATCTACAGGCAAACAGATGGCGTAGCAATGGGCTGTCTACTCGGACCACTCCTAGCCGACTGTTTTATGGCCAGCCTCGAGAACAACCCCTTATCATCAACTATCGACGACCTTCATCTCTACAAAAGGTACATTGATGATACTTTCATCATTTGTGATGGGAACCTGGACCTTGAAAACTTACTTCAAATCTTCAACAACGCCCACCCAAATATTGACTTTTCACTTGAGACTGAATCCGACGGAATGTTCCATTTCATCGACGTCCATCTGACAAGAAATGACAACAACTCTTTGAAAAGGTCCATATACAAAAAGCCTACTTGGAATGGACAATTCATCAACTTTCAAAGCTTCGTACCGCTAAGCAGAAAGAGAAACCTGATATACGCTCTTTCCTTGAGGATTCGGAATATATGCAGCGAGGAAGTGATTGAAGAAGAACTGCGTAGTCTCCGAAAAACCCTGATGGAAAACGGTTTCCCGCCCAGGTTCATAGACAAGAATCTCAAATCTAAGAAGACGTCCGAACAAGTCCAATCCGTTCCACAGAAAATACTTCTGCTTAATCTAGAATTCATAGGTGACATTGAAGCATAAGTCCTTCACAAACACCTCTCCAAATCGCTGAGGAAAACATACTTCGCCACGAGCCTACGACTGACGTTCTCCTGCAAGAAACTGTCCAACCAGAACGCGAAAGACAAGCTGTCGCATTGGGCCACCTCAACGTGCATATACTAGTTTACTTGCTCTTGTGGAGCTAAGTACATCGGCCGTACCATGCGCCGACTTATAAAACGCGCTCGCGAACACTACCCAGCCTGGCTAGTAAAAGGAGACCAAAAACGTGTATACAGTTCATTGACAGGACATCTGGGCAACTGAGGACATTCAGCGCCTTTCGAAAAATCCTTCAACGTAATATGCAAGATTCAATCGAACCTATCAAAGGGAGTGAGATCAAGACATCTGGGCATAGCTGAGGCGTTAGTTATCCATAAGCTCAAACCCACTCTTTGTATCTAAAAGAATTACGTCTAACCCCTGTCCCTGCCATGGCCATCATAAACAGGTAAAATTTTTTTAGTAATGACAATCTCATCGCCCTTCTTATCTAAACTTCCTGTTTATTCATGTTATTTTAAGTTTTTCTTAATCCCTGTTTACACTACCATATTTTCATATCCACTCTTCCTGTTTATTTTGTCATTTTATTATTTCTACATATTTAATCCCTGATTGCATAAACAATTATTTATCATATTAGTTTTTTTATCCAAACATCGTGTATATTTTGTTATTTCTACATTTCTAACCCCCAATTGCACAATGTCAATCTTCTTAGTTATTATAATGCTACTTTGTTCGAGTTTTATCCGCCCCACGTGTTTATTATGACATTCTAATTCCTAATTGTAATTTTTATTAATTTGACCCTTAACCGGAAATAATTCTGGAAATTTCCCATCCATTTGAGATAAATACACGAATGTACAGCCTAGATGACGGTGACTTCGTCGAAAAGAAAATCTTCTTCGCTGCAATTGTCTTTTTTTCTCCCTATGATCAAATGAGTATAAAACTGTAAAAATTGGTCACTTGTCCTGCCTACGTCGATTTCCTGTAAATATATCTTCTCAAAGATCAGTACTCAGCTCTCTCCTTGTGAGTAGTAGGATATCAACGAAAGATATTTTTCATTTCTGTGACTCATAATCGTATACACCAATATATTATCGCACTTGAGTATTCCCACTCACTGTCAAACTTTAATACCCACCCACCCACACACACACACACACACAAGAAAACTGATTGTTATTGTGTATAATCATTCATATCTACATATGTGATTGTACAAGGATGAAAATGAATTTTTATATATTCTCTATGTGTATAAATTTATTTCAGTCAATCAATTCGAGTATTCGGGTAATGTTCCAAAATCGATATTACTCATTTAAATGAAATGATTACATCCCACACACCCCGCCCCCGCACTTCCATCCCCGTGGGTGTAGTATACATCATGATTCATCGCCATCTGTTCTTCATAGTGTTTGTTTATTTGTTTGTTTTTCTGTTTGTTTGTTTGTCATTGTGTATTTGTTCCATTGATCGTTATCATTCTGATCTGATGATCAGTGTGTGCATGCCCACCACCTCGTCATTATTACATAATCATTACCATCACCGCCTATCTATCTATATATTTGCATATAATAATAATAATAGTAATACTAATAACAGCTTTATTATGTGTGAACAGTGTTTGTGTAATGTACAGAATTTTTTCAGCGGAATTTCTTGCATGATATTCCGTCCTCCTTCTTCTCCTTCTTCTCCTCCAGGATCTTCAAATAATAAAAGATTAATTAACAGTAGTACATCGTGTGTGCGTCGGTGGTATAGCGGTTAGGATGTTCGCCGACCATGCACATGGTCCGGGGTTCGATTCCCGACCTCCAAAGCCTCAGGATGGTCGGGGGTGGGTGCCTTGCGCTGTGGGTTGGCCACCCCTCCGAACACCTCTTGAAATGTTCCCATATGACCGGGCGTCTTACATAACCTCTCCTGAGGAAGTCCTACTCACTGCCTTCACGTGGCGGAGGTGTTTTCACCAAATTGAAAGGGCGAAAGCGGATGCCCGACGCTCTTCACCGGGTTGATTGTCCATTGGATGACAGTCTAGGGGAGATGGCTAAACCCTGATTCCAAACCTCCAACGACTGGCGTATGAAGCTCACTGTAGCTCACCGGAAGACGTATAGACAAAGGGCTTGTTGGATGTCCTGGATGTCTGGCCCCATTCAGAAAGGCGCATGGACCGAACTCCGGTCACCGGCTTCCAATGGATAGTGGACTCCCTATTCCACTCCTACTGCCTTGTAGGTCACACTTGGTTGTGTAAAGACTAGAGCTGCACTCTCAAACAAAAGGCCGAGCGATTCTGGGGACATCACTCGTACCAAATTCCCATGAACTCTCTCCGTCTACGGACTCCGTCTGTGGAACAAGAATTGGATGACCCTGTCGCAAAACCTTGCATCAGATTGCCGCGCCTGCGCAGCGATGATTCGAGATATTCATGAAGCCGGCTCATCCTCCCGTAGGAGATAGCCGAAGTAAAGTAAGTAAGTTCGATTCCCGGCCGACGCACTCCTTTATCTCGCTAAGCTAGAAATAATGCTGGTGAAGAGGAAAGGTTGGGCATGAGGCTAGCAGCCCTATCCTGTAAAATAATAAACACTGCTACAGAAACTTCAAGCCTTTAGCTTGAAGGCGCCCTATGTTCCACTGGGGAACGTGAAGGAAAAAAAAAGTACATCGTGTGACGTAGTTCTCTCTCTGACCTGAAGCGCAAAACCAATCCATCATGATGTGATATTTCTTCTTTTTCTCCTTGGAGAGAAATACATTCACAACTTTTTTGTTGAATGTCAATTATAAAGAGTTCGGCAGGACACCCATTTTCTTTTGAACCAAGGGCACAATCTAGGAATAGTTGTCTCATGTATTGGCCAATCAGCAGGTTGTAAACGTTAAAAAAACTCCCTGGCGCAGACAGAACTGTGTTAGAGGTTATATTTTTTACTAAATTCAAATAAATTGAATAAGAGAAAAAATTGATTAGAACTTTTTAGTGTTGGTAGTCCAAGTTTTAGGCAGGTCCCCTAAATTTTATATCAACTGTAACACTAAGTAGTCTTATCAAAGTGCACTGTTGTCAATGTGATTGATTCAAGTTGATATGTGGCCTGTGCTACTGATAAAATTTATCAGTAGTATGTATATAGAGACGTTCATCTGCCTGCATAAAAACACCAAATAGCAGGGACATAGATTTAATGTCTGCGAAATCAAATGATACAGCGTTGTGGAGACGTGAAAGGAACACAGTGAAAGACAATATGAACGAAGGCGGAAAGTCACACAACACACAGATCTATGCAAATGGTGCGTTGAAGATAAGGTGTGTACATAATTTGGTTATATAGAGAGAGATACCAAATCCCAAATAAAGGTTCCTTTACCAACTCTTTCGTCTTCTACCGTTGCAGATGTATACGTATTTATATTGATATGTTAAATTTTGATTTAGTTGGGTTCTCTGAGCTAGCTGGATTGTTTATTTGCGAAGCTTTCGTTGCCTTCTTACTAGGCAACATCGTCAGCGCATAATTCAATGTGTTGAAATGGGCTTTTAGATTTCTTCACGAGTTCACCATTAGTCATCTCTCCTGGTGGGTGACCTTGAACGTGATCGGTTGTTTTTGTGTGTTTTCACACCCTCTGTAACGACAGAAGGCAAGAGTCAGGCAACAGATCATTTATTAAGGAAATCAACGCATATTTATATATGTTTTCATGTACATTACTATGGATACGTAAACAAACAAACACAGTGTTCCGATTGGTTGTTTCTCACGACAAATCTTGGGAACGTAAATATTGACGTAAATTACTGTCTACCAATTTGGCTAGTAGACAGCTCTCACCACACCTCTAGACTGCTTGTATTGGTATTAGTACTGATTGTTTCCTTGACTTGAACTTTGACACTCTTTTGTGTGTGGCATTTCCTTCTTATCGAATAGTAAATTTTGTCTATGTCAATGTATTTATTGATTGAAGATTCACTGGAATACCAGGCTTCTAAAAGTTCTCTGGCATTTGAACATTGTCCCAGTCGAATTGATGTCCATGGTTGTCTGTATTCATACAAATGGCTAATAAACTCGGGAAGAAGTCTTAAAGCTAGTTCAACAAATTGAAGTATGCGATGAAGATGTTGCCTAGTAACGAAAGGGAACGAAGGCTTCGCAAATATAAACCATCCAGCTAGCTCAGAGAACACAACTAAATCAAAATCATCCACACCTGAGCTTACAAATCTTCTGCATCATATCTACATGTTAAATTGAATTTCATCATAATTATAATTACTGGCATCATTTTTATCATTATTATTATCATCATCATCGCTATTATTATTATTGTTATATATAATCGATTTTCAATATAGTCCTTTTTTGCATTTTGTGTTGTGTTTGTTTTGAAAGCGGATTGATTAAGAATGAATAGTTAGTGTTATTTTGTTTGTGGGGCATTGTCACTCCACCTTCAGAATGCACAGAGAGATGGTATACTGTACATCTGGGTGGATTTCATTTCCCTGTAGATAGATAACGCACAGTCGGTGAATACGGTGTTATTTCATTGCACTACTTATGTTTCCCATCAGTCTCATTTATATATATATATATATATATATATATATATATATAAAATCTGTGCATATGTCATCATAGCTTGATTAAATTTCGTCAGGTGGGAAATTTTGTTACACATACAATTTTTATTCATATTTAAATATAGTAACTATACTACCTTAACATCGAATGACAAGCTACATTTCAATGTGTTGTATGTTGAAGGTCTGTGTGTTGGGGGGGTGTGTGACTTATTGGCTTAATCACACTGTGTACGACAACCAGCGAAATTGGGTTGTAGGTTCGAAACTCCCTCGGGTTGATCTCTGACGAAATCTCAACACGAATACAGAGGGCTAGTTTCGCATATGCCAGTTTACGCCGTCTCTGGCTTAGTAGACGTTATATCCGACTATCGACCAAAGGGCGTGTGTACTGCTCAGCAATCCGCTCCGTCCTCCTTTACGGCTGCCAGTGAGACTTGGCCATTAATTGCGGATGACATGAAAAGATTAGCTGTCTTTGATCATAGGTGTTGGCGTTCTATCTCCCGCGTGAAGTGGTATGATAAGATGAGCAATATTGAGGTTGGGCATCGATCGAGTGCTAGGTAAGGAGGGGAAATCAATAGACGGGGCTGTGAAATTACTTCGGCTGAGATAGTTAGGACATGTGTTGCGTATGCCTAGTCATCGCCTTCCTCGACAGTCAATGTTAGCTGATATAGGGTCAGGCTGGAAAAGAGCTAGCGGCGGTCAAACGAAAACATGGCACCAATCAATGAAATCCACAACAGTCAGTCTAAGCCACGTAGGAAGGTGTAGACTTCCTGACTGGTTGGGGTCCTCGGACGGTGAAAACCAATGGTTGGAAATAATTGGTGACATGGCTCAAAATTGTTCTCAGTGGCGCAGATGCATCCACTCCTTGTGACTCATGATTTCTAATGAAACTGTTTTGTTCTTCATTATTACTATTCCTTTGTCTCACACCTCTGTTTACTGACTATATTATGGATTTCTTCTACTTTCTTCTCTTGCTTTGTGTGCTACAAAGAGGGAGTGTAGCGACCTGAACTGCCACACATATGTGCGAAGTTCTATGTCGAAAACAGACAGACAGGCAGATTGAAGTCTCAAAACAACCAGGCAGAGTGTCGTCAATCTTCATGTAATAATTGTGTGATATATACAGCCCGGAACTGGGTAAACTACGTTGCAACCGATCAGTTCCACAATAATGAATAAGCAAGTGTGGGATTCAAAGCTGTTGAAGTACAGGACAGTATTATTGTTATTGTTCCCTAGGGTTCCAAGTGGAACACGTAGGGCGTCAACAACACATCTCCACTTTATCCTATTCTCTGTGTTCCTCTTTAGCTTGTCTCACGATTGCCTGTAATCTCACATCTCCTGTCACTACACCCAACTTGTCGTTTCTCATTCGGGTTCCACTCTAGCGATGTCCTGGCTAGCGCGCAGTGACATTTGACGGCTTTCTCAGTGTGTGCCCAGTTCATCTCCACATTCGGTGTATCTGTTGAGCAATAGGTCCTTGATTAGTTTGTTCTCATAGTTTCTTATTGTCGATTCTTTCTGGCCAACCATTTGATCTTTAATAGGGAGCCATCAAAGGTGGCAGCTATTCATAAAAGTCTGTAACCTATTAGAAATGCTTTTCGTGACTTGAAAGAAAATTTTCTGACCCACATAGAAGGACTGACTGACTTAATATCGGTGTTGAAAATCCATTTTTTTGTTTTTTCTACTTATTCTGGTTCTGGTTTTGACATCTTCATCCGCGCGAAAACTGCCTGCAGTTGGAAAGACATATTAGAGTGCTTTTGCGTATATATTGGGTGTGTGTTTGTGAGTTAAAGGATCCTGTTAACCCAATTAAACAAAATGATGTAATTCATAAAATGTTTTGCAATGATTGGGAGGTGAAACCAGTAGATCGGGGATATTCAAATTGTCAGAACATAAGAATTTAGCTAAGGTTTGAATGACAGACCCCACGAAGATAACTAATTTAGTGAAAAAAAACTCAGCTATTGCAGTGCATGCATTAACACACAAACACAGAATCGAATGGAAAAGAGTTACAATTCAAAAAAGTATTATAGGCGCGCATCGATGGCACAGCGGTAGAGTGCTCGCCAACCCCACAGGTGGTCCAGGGTTCGATCCCCGGCTGACGCACTTCTTTACCTCTCTAAGTCAGTAATAGAACTGGCAAAAAGGGAAGGTTGGGCATGAGACTAGCAACGCCATCCTGTAAAAATAGACACTGCTACAGAAACTTCAAGCCTCTAGCTTGAAGGCACCCTATGTTCCACTGGGAACGTGAAGGAATTAAAAAAATAGATTGGTAGATGGAATGAGAGTTGCTGGATCTTTGTCTATCAAATCTACACCCAACACATGCAATAGGAATCACTAATACCAGAGGTATGGAAAATATTACTGCCAATCAAATGGCAAAAAGACAGAAAATTGTGTAAGTAGTGACCTGATATGTTTATGAGCAGCGATAAATCGTGCTCAAGACGTCATCATCAGTAGATATTACTGTATAATACAATAAGATTCCTCTATGATGGAGTTTATACTCCGCCACAGTGCCTAAGTTTTCTATTCTTATATCAATGGATAAGTTTTTTCTTTACGTGGTGGCAAACAGAACTTCTAAGGAGTTATAAATAGTATAAGTAGTAGCAGTAGTAGAAAAAATTGCTCAAATTGGAGTAACCTTTAAGCTAGCTGTTTATTGTAGCTGACTATGAAATCACACTCATTTTGTGATGAAAAGATGACTGCATTACCCGACTTCTCCTTGTTTGAAATAGTTAGAGTAATATTCCGCTACAGAATCCACTGGTCGAGCTAATAAGCTTCCGATGATGTACTTTAAATTATTTCAAAAATTAAGTTTTACAAGTTAATCGGAAGTTTCTTATGATGTGAGAATGGTTTAGTGGTGGGGGGCTGAGTGCTATAGGTCTGTTCCTTTAGGGCTGCTGATGATTTCCAGGAAGTAAAGAACATCTTGGCACTTTTTTTTAGTTAATCAACAACCTGATATTGTTTGGCTGTAAAGCGATGTATATTCTAAGTAGATATTATTTATTGTTATTTGAAATCATTCCTTAGCGTTCCCACTGTGATATAGGGCTTCAGGCTTGATCTTAAAAGTTTCATCAAGCTGACCTTCCCTCTTCAACAACGGGCTTACGATTGGCTAGGCGAGGTTAAAAAGTGTATCGGCTGAGGATTGAACTCGACCTCGTGTTTTCTTAGTGAGTATTCTACCTTTGAACTTCCCTCTCCCATCCCGCAAATGGATACTCATGGCCCTGTTTGATTGGTTTTGCTTAAGAGGTTAAATGTTTTTTGGTTAACCTGTTGCACTTCAATTATATTAGACTATGTGAATCATTTTGTAAGAATTTCTTCTCACTGCTTTGATGATAGGATAGATTTTCTGATACTACACCTAAAGTAGTGAAAGAGTTTTATGAGTCAGAGTGGTTTAACTTAACTGTCACTCACTAATCACATGTGCGTCGCTGGCACAGCGGTTGGGACTCTCGCCGATCCTGCACATGGTCCGGGATTCGATCCTCCGCCGACTCACACCTGATATCATTGGTTGGCCTGCGAAATTTGGGCTACCGATATCACATGCTGAAAATTCCATACTTGCACCAAAAATACTATGTTGAGTCGAGCTATGATCAAAAATTTTAAGAAATGTAAAATCGGATATCATTTATGAAACAGGGAACTCTTGTGTCATCTAACACTTTTATGGGGCATTGGGATTGACTACGCTAAATCTTTGGGTCGTTCGCTCAGACGAAGAATATACAGATTCAGATTCGTTGGTTGAAGATAAAAGGCTGGAAACCTATGTTATTCCTTTTGTAATAAATTTCTGTTCTTTTCCAAACCCTTTTTGAATAAATGAATTAAGGGCGCTACCACCAATTCTTCTGAGAGTCGGTTCCAGGAGTGTATGACTCGAAGATATAGTTCCTCCTTAGCTTTCGAACTCTCCTGCTATGTTCCCTGAGGTGTTCCGGCCTAGCAGGAAGGTGAAAAGAGAAAAAAACATCAGGTCTTCGTAGTCATATTATATAGAGTTTTTTAAAACATTGTAATGAGATCTCCTCTCTGCCAACGTGCTGCATGATAAGGGAAAAAGATTCAAACTGTTTAGTCATCCAACGTATAATAAATTAGTCATGCCAAGAATCCTACGTGTTGCTTTCCTCTGGACCTTTCTAGAATGTAAGAGTCTCTCTTAAGACAAGGACTGGCTGTCTGAATTCGGTTTTCCAGTCTTGACCTCACCAGAGTTTTATACAAAGCAGTGTATATATCTCTGCCAGTCCTACTAAACGCTGTGAAACTACCAGAAGCCACTGCGTGACAGTGTGCTGCCGTTTTTAAAGAAAGTTTAATGTCTGACTACTGGCTCATTGGTGTTCATATGTTCATTTGTTGTTCATATCAATATTCTGACCTATCCGAGCTGAGGATGTGCGATGACTCTGCGTGTTTGATCATTGCTGTCTCGGCAGGATTGCTTGCGTTCGATGGGATCATCGTGTGAGTAATTCTGAGGTTCGGCGGCGTGTGTTTGAACACAGTGGAGATCACCATTCATTGAGTGTCGTCATCTGGAAACACCAGCTCCGGTGGCTTGGACATTTGCTGCGAATGTCATCCCAGAGGCTTCCGTACAGGTCTCTGTTCACTAGCCCTGGGACAGGATAGAAAAGGCGGAGGGGTGGTCAGTCCATGACGTGGCGTCGTGGGATGAAGGATATTTGTGCTAGGTTAGCATCAGTTGGTGCGTCACGACTCCCTGGTTGGGGTCCGCGAGATAGCTCGAGTCGATGGCTCGAAACGTTATCGGATATGGCCAAGAATCGCAGTCATCAATGGCGAACGTGTTGCAATTTCCTTCTTTCTTCTCTTCCTGATGATAGTTAACGAATACTGTTTGAACTTGTTAAGTGTGACTGTTTTCCTTCCAGATGAAGTTCTTTATCCGTTCTCTACCTATATTTTTACTTTTAATCTATGTTGCTTCATTATTATTGTGTGGCGCATCTTTCCTGGTGCCATATTGTACCAAAGTTTTTTCTGCGTTTAAATAAATAAATATCAATATTCTTATAAAGTTGTATGAATATATATTTTCTTTTTTACAGACAGGTAGTCGACTACCGTTATCTAGAATTCCATTAGACTGTTACATCTCTCCTAACTGTGAAGGCGAAGAAGAAGGAGTCAGTGAAAACAATTTTATTCTACCGTATACAAATATCATTCGTTGGCGTGGTCCTTACTTCGATTGGTTATCAACGTTGGCGCCTGCTGCTTCACCGTATCTACCACAAGCGGGTGATCGTGTTGTCTACCTATATCGTGGTCATCAAGATTATTTATCTAAAGCCTGGGAATGTGGAAGTCTACCGTTGATGGAAGGCTTAGGAGGCAAAGAGGGAAATAATAGGTCATCGCCACAACAACAGTCACCTTGGATAGTTTGGCCTGGTATACCTGTAAGTTTGAAGTTTTCCTTGCATATGAAGTGAATTTATGTATATATGTGTGGTGATGAATTCCTCGATTATTAGTGTCTACGTCCTTTGTGTATACATTAGGTAACAATTGGTTAAACTTGTGCACTGATTAATTTGCCACTAAATAAGACATATGATGCAGACAGTTAACAGTCAATTTTATTGTTAGTCGTAAAGACAACTCTTGATTTCATTGACTTTTTCACAACGGTTTCCTCTCCCACTCATTAATTACGGTCATATTGTAACAACAGAAGACAAGGGCCAGGCAACAGATCCTTTATTAAGGAAATCAAAGTATATTTATATATTTTCATGTACATTATTACAGATTATTGTAAGCAAACAAACACAGTCTTCTGATTGGTGGTTTTTCGCTGAACGCTAATCTTTCATCTGTTTGTGGCTGTTAATTGAAGTTCAGATTATCTATCTGCAAATTGTATCCGCCTACGCAAAGTCTGCTGTGATTGGTTGTTGAATCAGTCTTTGTTCATATTTTCTCACGACAAATCTTGAGAACGTAAACATTGACGTAAATTACTGTCTACCAATTTGGCTAGTAGACAGTAATTTACGTCCCCAATATTGGTCGTGAGAAAATATAAAAAAAAACTGATTCAACAACCAATCACAGCAGACTTTGCGTAGGCGGATACAATTTGCAGATAGATAATCTGAACTTCAATAAACAGCCACAAACAGATGAAAGATTAACGTTCAGCGAAAAACCACCAATCAGAAGACTGTGTTTGTTTGCTTACAATAATCTGTAATAATGTACATGAAAATATATAAATATACTTTGATTTCCTTAATAAAGGATCTGTTGCCTGGTCCTTGTCCTCTGTTGTTACGATATCTGTTCCTATCCTGGATAATAATGATTTATTTTTGATTATAACTTGATTCCACACTGTTTTCTTGGTACAAGTATCGATTTCTCAGCATGTGTTATCGGTAGTCCGAATTTGGCAGGCCGACCATAGATATCATGTGTGCCTCGGCAGAGTATCGAACCGCGGACCATGTGCATGGTCAGCGAGAGTCCTAACCGCTGTGTTACCGATGCACAATGATGCAAAAGGGTTGATCGGAATAAAGCCCTATTACATTCAATCAAATGAATTCTAACATTGTGCGAATACTGGCCTATGAACCCCACCTATTTTGCGAGTGCTAAAGAAATACTACGCAGTCGTCCAGGCTGAAGTTAGGGGTGGAGCATCACTTAAACTTGGGAATCACTAGCTGAAAGCTTATTGATTAAGCCAATGAGCTACATCTATGCATTGCACTCTTTTTTATTCCTTTACATTCCCAGTAGAACATTGGGCTTCAAACTAGAGGCTTGAAGTTTCGGTAGCAGTGGTGTTTAATTTTACGGGATGGGATTGCTAGCCTCATGCCCAACCTTCCCCTTTTACCAGTCTTATTACTGCCTAAGCGAGGTAAAGGAGTCCATCGACCGGGTATCGAAACCCAAAGCCCCTGAGTGATTGGCGAACATTCTACCACTGTGCCACCGATGTACATTGTGCATTGCGTTGCACCTTCAAAATAATACGAACTAGCCGATATATCTAACACCGGTACAATGTAAGCACATTCCCTATGTCGGTCAGGTGATGTCAAGTAGCGATAATGTGGCTCTCAGAAATACAACTTGCATCCATCGTTTGAAAGATGTAAGAGTTTTGAATAGTGTGACCAGTTATCCGATTTTGCATAAGATCAATAGGTTTTAAGAGACTATCAGTCGTGTTTTCCAGCTGAAAGTTAGGACGTGGAGAACTTACCTGTATAGTAATAATGACAGTGATGGGAAAGTAAGAAAGTAAAGGTACATGGTAATCAGGAAAGATTGTTGTGTCTATGGATGTGTGTGTGTGCGGTCATTACATCACATCTCCCCCCTCCCCCAATTTTAAGTTGAAGGCATACTGACAGTCAAAAGTAAATGAGAAAATTGTGCTAAAGATACTAGTTGCTCAAGAGTAGTATAGGGATAAAGACAGTCAAATATGTTCATTTATTTTAATGTAGTATTGTTGTTGTTACATTTTCTGGTTTATTATGAACAATATTATATTTAGGTGTTATAGTTAGACGTAAACCTTAGAATCAATGATTCCATGTATAGCCACTTTGCCCAAGTAGGAAGTCGGGATTCGAGTGTCTGGACTGAGTCGCCCTGAGTATGCTGCTGATGACCTCGGCCCTGAGTGAGTAAAGTGGTCGTCCGGTGTTTGGATCACTTCGATGTGGCTAAAAAGCGCTACTAGTTGATGTGAAGAGTTTACAACTACTCTCTGACAAAGAGCTAAAACCTTGAAGAGGTGTCCTGGCTTGGTTGTCGCAAAGATCCATTTAACTACACTGGTTGCAGCATATGGTCCTCCTGGTCCTACCTTGCCTCGTTACCACCACAGTGTTAATCGGTCACACTACGTTAGGGGAGGTTGAAAGCGAAGTCATATTGCCAGAGATTAGGGATCTAAGGTGTTTCCCTCGAATGGCCAAAACATCGAAGTCCAAGTCAACAGTTCTATATCGTGACTTACGTAGCGGTGGGTCGCAACCAGGGGTTAGATCTTCGTACGGACACAAATGAAGAAAACTGTCTTCCAACACGCCATATTTCTATATCCGAAGGTGACATTCGACTTTGTCGAGGGGTGCTGTGGTAATGTCTTGCCATGAAGAAGGTGCTGAGGAAATACAACACACCAATCAAAGCATTCTACTCGAAGTCATCCAGCAGTTGTAGAGCTTACGGAAAGCTCTCATCTGGTGTGGTGACAACCAGTGGTGTCCGTCAGGGGTGCCTATTATCGCCATTTCTGTTTACTATCATCATAGATGTACTAATGGAGTTGACCCCAAACGACTTCAACGACTTAGGGATTGACTTGTAACCTGGGAATAGTCTTGTTGACTTAGGATATGAGGGTAATGTAGTCCTCTTGTCAGATATAGGGCGATGCTACAGGATTGGACTACACTGATTCCTAGTTTCATGATAGGGAGTGAAGTGGTAGAGCATCTTGGCCGCTTCACTTTCTTGGGAAGTTGCCTAAACCTTGAAAGACTGATTGTTAACGAAATCTCATCACGGATATGAATGGCTTGTGCAGCATTCGCTAACTTGTATCGTCTCTGGTGTAGACGTGATATGCTACTATCGATCAAATGGCTTTGTCCTCCATTATGACTCAGAGACATGGCTATTGGAAGTGAAAGGTGTGAAGAAACAAACTATCTATGACCATATCTGTCAGCATTGTGTTCCTTGTGTCATGTGGTATAATATGGTTAGTAATATTGAGGTTAGGCATCGATTGTTAGGTGAAGATGGAAAGTCAATTGATAAAGTTGGGAAGCTACATCAGTTGATTGTCTTGTAAATTGATTTCCCCTCCTTACCTAATACTCGACGCGCAACCTCAATGTTAGACATCCTATCATACCACCTAACATGGGAGATTGGATTTGGACACCTATGGTGAAAGAAAGCTAGCAAGCCTTTTTATGACAGCAGTCAGTTAGTCCACCACCCCTGAGACGTCTACTTTGTATGATCAACTCACCTCAACACATAGTTGCTCGTTGGCTTGCAGAGAAGATGGAAACCACTTACTTGACATTGCCCTGCAAAGCCTGGAAGATGATAGTCTTCAGAGGTTAATTTACTGAAAGCCTATTTGGAATGGACAATACTTACACTTTAAATAGTTTTTGTTCAAATAGCCACAAACGAGCACTCCTCCAAACTCTGTACTATGGATTCAGGAGACTATGCTCAACACAAAAATTAGAAAATGAATTTGTGATTTTCGAAATGTTGAAAAACAGCGGTTCCACCCAGTGATTCATTAACAACTACTGAAGAAGTGACGGGTCAAATGTCAAAGAAACACTGTGAAAAAGGCGTCTATCTTCATTCAACTTGACTTTAAAAGTGACAGTACTGCAAGAATAGTTAACAGAAGAGTGGAAACCCCATTAACTAGAGCCTATCCTGAAGCTAAGTTGGTTTCCGTTTATCGGACAACGCGCTCTTTGGTACATTTAGAAGTCGATAGATACCCTTCTCATGTTGACTGTAACTGTGTATACAGATTTACATGTATATGAAGGAGCAGCTACATTCAGAGAACAAAAAGTAGGCTACATCTCCGACTTTTTGAACATGTATCGAAAAGCCTTCGTTTCAAGGGAACCAAGCGTTTTTAATAATGCCATTGCTAGGCATCTCCTTGATTACGGGTCATGAGGTGGACATCGCCAAACCCTTTAAAATTATCAATGAATAAAACAGTTCTTTGGCTTTAACCTCACCTCAACCCTTTGATGTAGTGTAAATTTGCTATGATCTTGTTTCTTTGATTTGAGTTTACCTGACCACATTGTTACTCAATTTATTAGTTACACTCATCATCTTTACTCACCTGTTGTCTTTAACTCCTTTACCATTATATCTGAGCATTTAGTTTTTGTGTAAACTTGAAACCTCTTAGGCAAAAGCTATATAAGTGTAATTTTCCGGACACTTTATTTATGTTCAAGCGTTAGTCTGTAAGGATTCAATTATGAGCTGACATCGACCAGAGAACCATTGGAAAACCTGGGAGTACTGGACAGCCAACTCTTTCGTCCTCCTGGTTTATGACTTTTCGGCAGTACACAGGACCTTCCGGTTACAGAGTGAGCTCGTAGACCATTAAGCACGTCTGGTATGAGGACAAATACTCGTCAGCTGTATCGGTAACTGGCAGAAGTTGGAATCCATGAGCTGGCCATTGGATCAGTTCCCAGTTTCTGACTTAATGGTCTACCAGTTCACCTTGTAATTGGAAGGTCCTGGGTTCGACCCGTGGCGTGGCTGTGGGTGAGTACTGCTGAAGAGTCTCCGACTAGGATGATAGGAACAACTGGATGTCCAGTACTCCCTAGTTGGCTTCCTAATGGATTTTTAATCGATGTCAGCTTATTATAAGATCCTGTCACTGTTTATGGAGCTTTTTAGCCTCCTGTCGCTAACTGAGAGGTCACGTAAAAGTTTGCAGGTATGTTAGACGATTGTTCTGTACATGAAATTACAGTAATCTACGTATGTTTGGCATGCGGTTCGCCCCTGTAAAATGTAAGATGATGTTGCAGGACTGTACTACACCGACCCCTAGATTAAAAATAGGAAGTGAAGTGGTAGAGCCCGTTGACCGCTTCACTTACTTGGAAAGTACCATTAGCCCCAACGGGTTGATCTCTGACGAAATCTCAGTACAGATACAGAGGGCTAGTTTCGGATATGCCAGTTTACACCGTCTCTGGTGTAGATGTGATATCTGACTATTGACCAAATGGCGTGTGTACTGCTCATCAGTCTGCTCCGCCCTCCTTTATGGCTGTGAGACCTGGCCATTGAGAGCAGAAGACATGAAAAGATTATCTGTCTTTGATCATAGGTGTCTGCGTTCTATCTCCCGTATTAGGTGGCGTGGTATAATAGGGTGAGCACTACTGAGGTTGGGCATCGGTCGAGTGCTAGTTGGTAAGGAGGGGAAATCAGTCGACGAAACTGTGAGATTACATCGACTGAGATGGTTAGGACATGTGTTACGTATGCCTAGTCATCGCCTTCCTCGACAGTGGGCAATGTTAGCTGATATAGGGCCAGGCTGGAAAAGAGCTAGCGGCGGTCAAACGAAATCTGCAACAGTCAGTTTAAGGCATGTAGGAAGATGTAGACTCCTGGCTGGTTGGGATGTTCGGGACGGTAAACACCAATGAAGGCTGGAGACATTCGGTGATATGGCTCAAAATCGCTCTCAATGGCGCAGGCAGATGCATCCACTCCTTGTGACTTATGATTTTCAATGAAACTGTTTTGGTTCTTCGTTATTACTATTCCTTTGTCTCACACCTATGTTTACTGTCTATATTATGCATTTCTCCTACTTTCTTCTCTTTCTTTGTGTGCTACAAAGAGGGAATGTGGCGACTTGAACTGGCGCACATATGTGCGAAGTTCTATGTTGAAAGTAGACAGACAGACAGATGATAAGTTAACGAAATAAACCATAATGGTTCTGTCTTCTTCTACACAAACTGTTGCTGTTCTTGCTTTTTGTTCAAATTCGTAAAGGGGAATCAATGTATGCGCATACTTACATATACATACTTATACTCTTATGTTCCCCTGTTTTATTTTGTAGCAATTCTTATGTTGTACTGTCGTCAAAATCACTTACCATATTGTACGTATTGCTGGTAGTCAGTCGCATTCATCACGTTCAAATGTACGTTACAAGAAGACAAGAAAACATTCCTATACTACAAAGTGTCTTCGACAATCACAACAATTAGTTAATCTAAAGGATTTAAATTCCACCTGCCATGATGAAGACCAGAAATTTCCATTGTGCTCCTCCGCCTCCTCGACGTCATCGTCATCATCATCATCCTCATCAGCGAATTCTTCAGCATCAATGAAAAATAGTGAATGTCCAGTAGTCGCATCGACCAGTTTCACTAATACACGTACACACTCACCTTTGCCAACTTCATCATCCTATGACAGTGGGGATAGTTTTGTTCGACTGATCACTTTACACCTGGAAATTGAACAAGAGCAACCTTATAAGAATTTAAAGTATTATAATAATAATAATAGTAATAATAATAATACTGGCTCCAGTGATGGATATTATTCTTACAACTGTAAAGAACAACAGCAGCAGCAGCCTACAACCATCTATGTCACTTATCATGATGTTGATGGAATTTTAGAATTTATTTTTCTTCGTCGGATATTTGATGCAGCTTTGAAAAGAAAATGGAAACCAGGTAGGTTAGTTATTTTGTTGTATAAAAAAAATGTAGTTGTGTGATGAATTCGGCGCTATTTTTGTATGCGTTTCTTTTTTTGGATTGGTAAATGTGGTATGGTTATCAGCTTTGAATTATTGTGGTGGTCAAATCAAAATAAAGACTTCATCAGTCAATGATTGAAGAAAGCATAGAATGGCAATCAAATCTGTACCTCAACTTTATAGACTTTGAGAAGGCCTTCGACAGCGTTGACCGCGAAGTAATTTGGAAACTACTCAAGCACTATGGTGTACCACAAATATTTATCAACCTTATTCAACAGCTGTACGACAACAGCACATGTCAAGTGATCCACAACGGAAAACTCAGTGACGCGTCTGGAGTAAACACGGGAGTCAGACAAGGGTGCTTATTATCACCAATGATATTCCTAATTGTGGTGGACTGGATTATGCGTCAGACAATGGGAAACAAGAAGACAGGGATATCCTGGACCGACATGAAGAACCTAGAAGACCTGGATTTCGCGCGTGGATGATTTATGTTTGATGTCACACAAAATCGAAGAATTACAAGCGAAAAGCGACAAACTGGTCAAAGAAGCAGCGTAGACAGGACTGACTCCAGGTGAACATAAACAAGACGGAGGTTATGAAAATAACCAACCAACAACAACAAGAGCAACAGCAGCAACATCCAGCGCCTACCACCATCAACGGGAGCGATTTGAAAGAGGTTCCTTCACTCACTTATCTAGGGAGCATTGTCTCAACTAGAGGAGGAACGGACGAAGATGTCAAATCGAGAATCGGGAAGGCGAGAAACACATTCATCAACCTGAAACCAATCTGGAAATCTTCGTCACTCAGCCTGCATCAACAACAAAATTCGGATTTTCAATACAAATGTCAAGTCAGTTCTTCTATGCGAATCAGAAACTTGGTGGGTCACCAAGAATATTTTCAACAGCCTGTTGCATACCTTTATCAACAACTGTCTTCGCTCTATACTGAAGATTAGATGGCCGGAAAGAATCACAAACAAGAAGCTATGGGAACAAACGAAACAGGAACCAATCGCCCAACAAATATGCAGGAGGAAGTGGAGATGGATTGGACACTCGCTGAGGAGGCCGCTGGGTGACATCGCGCGTCAGGCCAATGCTCGAGTGGAACCCGAAAGGGAAGCGGCGAGTGGGACGTCGGTGCAAGGGTGACATGGAGGAAATCATGTGAAGAGGAATTGAAACAGTATGTATTAACATGGATGCAAGTGAAAATACAGCAGAAGACAGAAGCAAGTTGAGGCGTGCAGTTGAAGCCCTATGTTCCACTAGGAACCCTAGGGACCAATAATAAAAAAAATCGGTGAATGAAATCCATAAGAGTTAGTCTGAACCAGCCAGCTAATCAACCACTAATTTCTCTGATATTCAGTGTGTACTGCTGTGTTGATGCTATCGAACTGTAATCCATTGATGTTATTATTCATTCGGTGTTATGGATGGATATAAGTATAGAGCCTGATGAATATTCTTTGTTCAGTAAGCATTCTTTTAAAAACAATATACCAATAAAAAAATATAAATATAGGGTCGTTTACCTGGATTCCCTCAGTAAGTTAGTAATGCTCTACCTTATGTTTTCCTCTTAACCTAAAATGTGTCCTTTTCAAGTGTAAGGTATTGTAGAGTTTCATACAATGATTCCCTTTTATAAATTTGAACAAAGAAAGAAGAAACATTGGCGCAGAATAATCTCGACCCATTTTATTTCGTCGGTTCTCATCAGCTGCGTACAACCTGAATTTTTAATTATAAGTAAAAAGTGTACAATTTTAACAAACCTTTGTCCATTAGCAAGCATAGTATCAGAGCGTCATAGTAAAATAAGGCATTGAGATTTACAGGGTGTCTAAAGTGTCACGACATATATATATATATGTAGAGAGAAGTTTCTTGAAAAATTAGTTAACAGTTGTGTTGTTAAGGTGGTAACAAATTACAAATAGCAATAGTTACGTAATTAGAAAAGAGAAGATCAAAATTTTAAAATTACGGTTCAAATGAGGTGAGATGAGAAGTTGATGATGTAATACAGTGAGCAGAACTGCGAAGATCAAGAAAAATTATCTCAAGAGAGTCAAGCGAAACGTAAAGGGGGGGGGTGAAAAGATAAGTTAGCAAAATTAACAAAATTAGAAAACAAAGAGTTACTAAGAACTGACTTACCAGGGTAATTGAAGTCCAAAAACGGATTCGTTTTGGACACGTAAGTCAGGCTTCAATCGTTTTATTGCTATAGCTTCAGCAAACCTGAGAAGACATGAGGTACTTTGTCTGTTAATTATTTTGAATGATTTCAGCACATATACTCAGTGTCCTGTGTCAATCAGGTATTTGGCGATTGAAGAGCCTAAACCATTTAGTCCCTGTAAGCGGAGGCTCCTTGGAACATGTTCGCAGAATCTCATGTAGGCCCTCCTCTCTGTTCTTCCAATGTAACTGCTCCCGCAGATACATGTGAATTGGTATACACAGTTGGAGGTAACATGTGAGGGGTACTTGTCAATCTTTGACTGCACCAGTAACACTATGCTTGCTAATGGTCAAAGGTTTGTTAAAATTGTACACTTTTTACTTTTAATTAAAAAATTCAGGTTGTACGCATCTGATGATGAGAACCAACGAAATAAAATGGATCGAGATTATTCAGCGCCAATGTTTCCTCTTTCTTTGTTCAAATATTGTAGAGTTCTTCTACTCAGTCTTCCTGGCATATAATCTTCTATAGTTGCTTCAAGTTCCACCTACCTGATGAGATGCTGCATCAGTGAGAGAGAGAGAGA